>MCJB01004558.1:174228-230931 GCA_002018475.1 Nicotiana obtusifolia
GGGGGGGGGGGGGGGGGAATATGTTGCACAACAGCTTAAGCACAAGGGCATTCTTTAGTAAGTGGCATAAAGACAATTCTTAATATATATAGAGTAATTAAGGAGCAAGACTTCGGATTCATATGACCTGGAGACGACCAACTTCTAGAAGAGGACATGCAAGCATGCAAAAAAACCAAGTCTTTAAGAATATTATTGTCAACCTACAACCACTAACCAGAGTTCCTATTTGGTAAATTAGCAAAACTTCTAATAGCTTGTCTTTGTTTTTAGCACTTGATTAAGACTACCACAAGAGTTTTATAATAATATTCTACAGAGACTGGTAATATCTACTGCATAAGATAGTCCCACCGACAACTCTAGTGCAGAATGTAACCTAACCAACTGGCAGGATGACTTTTGCTTCCTTTGCATGCTGAAAGGGAGACCAAAATGTGCAGACAGTAATACTTGAAAGTATGAAATAAAATAAAGGAGATAATTTTGAAAGAGCACGACTAAAACAAATAAATAAATCAACAGTAAAAGAGAGATCATACGTTCTGCCCTGGCATTAGTCTTTTGTGTCTTGGCAAACACAGCCTTCTCAAAAGCTTCTCTTGCAATATTTGTTGGCCAATCATCTGAGTAGTACTTTACAGCAACACGCTTTCCGTCGGAATCTAGAAGCAGAATGTTCTTAACTGCAGGGCATGTCTCCTACAAAGAGGATGTGAAGGATATAATAGCAGGATCTTTTGTTTAGATATCCAGCTATGAAAAGAATAAGGGACGAATTTCTTTTCATACTTTGTAGAAAAATAGGTTAAAAACATATATTGCCACATCTGACAGAGATGGGACTCATGCATAAACTGCTTCTGGTTCTATCTATCAGAGTTTCAAGTTTAACCATCGTTCCAAAAAGTCCAAGATACCCACTTTTGCATATTTCTCCTTTTACTTTTTCTATCCAAGCACATGTAACATAAAATCATATTCCAAACCGAAGCATAACTGTAGCACAAATAAAGCTGCCTTCCCTTTTTCATGGCCTCCTACACAGCTATAGATGTCAAACCAGAAACTACTTTCTCTCCTATTATATCCAACATCAACTCATCAACTTTCCAAGTCATGTGGAAAAACAAAAATATCCAAACACCTAAATCAGATTTTGCTCAGTGGCTTTTACCTTTATTCTCTTGATGGAAACCCTCGCTATTTGATAAAATAACTTTGCCTCACATCATATGCCCCTGTTATAAAGCACGATATTTCCTCCTTCATGAGCAAGACTTTCCATTCTAAAGAGATGAATGCAGCATCCCATTTCAAGAAACATGAATCTAAGATTTAACCCAGATTAGCCTTAAATGTGTGGGTTGGGGCCAGAGGCGAATCCGAGATTTGAACTTTATAGGTTCAGGATGCCACTGAACCCACTGATCATTCGGGTTACTGGGTTCAAATTTAATATTTGTAAATATTTGGTTAGATTTTTGAACACATACATGGTATGAGCTAAAGCTATTGGGTCCGGCTGAATCCATAGCTTCTACGATACATACGCCCCTGGTTGGTGCCCAACTTAAATTTTTTTTACTAGGGTGTTGCAAAAGAATTAACTCTGTGGGATATATAGTGTAAATAATCCTACTATTTCATAACAAAAAAGTTTTTATCTTCCTTCTGTTAATTCTTACGTTTTTTTTCTTCCTTTTGTTAATTCTTTTCCTTTTTTCCATTGTTGGAGACTTAAAAATGCTAGATCTGATAGATATACCGTCCCAATTTACCTCCATATAACAAACGCTGAAAACAGGTCAATAATCAAAGAGATCAAGAGAAAAACACTTTAAGCCAGCTTTTCCAGTTCTACTAAAATTAAAACCCCAAATACACAAAATTCATTTTCTACCAGCGCTGACCGCTAAATTCAACCATACAATACATAAGATAAGTGATCAACGAGAATGCGCTTGTTTTGGGCAAAAATGATAAAACATATTAAAAAAAAGTTTGGTTATTTTTTTCACTTGGAAAATAATAGCAAAAGGGTTTAAGAGAAAGAGAGAGAGAGAGAGAGAGAGAGAGAGAGAGAGCTGACCATTGTGAGTGAGAATTGAGGAGAAAGAGCTCAGAATTGACGTTGAAGAAGGCGGATCGCTCGACCTACGAACACACCGTAGAGAAAGGAGGAAGCGAACCTATTTGCTGGGGCGTGATACTCGCTTCTTACTTTTTTTTTTTTCTCTTTTTTTTTTTAATATTTTTATTTACTTATTATATGTATGATTTCCACTAGGCGTTACAACTTGTGAAAGTTGTTTGCTTGTTTTTGAAGTTTCTTGCAAGGAAAAAAGGTTCTTTTCATGGTCCTTTATTATTTTTATTTTATATTATGTTACTTGTTTGGGTATTCTTGGTTTAATTTGTCCAAACTAATTAAATCAGTTAAATCTAAATTTTTTAAATATTGTAATCAAATCAAACCAATATAATCTAAATTTTATCAGAAGGGCGTCAGGTTCAATTTTAATTTTCTATTCATACAAATGTAGTTAATAATGCAAAGAAATTGATACTAACTAAGTTTGACAATCAATGTACGAGGATGACAATTGGGACAATGACTGCTATGTAGGTGGAACAAAATTGTTGTACTAGGAAAATAATTTTTTTCCACACCAAAAGTTGTCGATTTTGCCTTCACAGACTGAGAATTTAGAAAAGAGGTATAACCCCACAACTTACTCTTTTCATTAATAAATCATGTTTGCATTTGTAATTTTTTTGAGTAGCTATTTTCATGTTTACCTTTGTGGGCGAACTTCAGGACTAAGTATCATGAATTTGGAAATTCAGGATTTAGTGTCCTGAATTTTCGAGCTGCTAATTTGAAATTTAGGACTAAGTGTCCTGAATTTCTGAACTACTAATTTAAAATTCAGGACACAAATTTCGAACTTCAAGATACAATTTTCAAACTTTAGAACATGATGTCCTGGAGTTTGAATTTTGAATTTAAATTTTAAGACGTCAGCAAAATTGGCTAATCTTTAAATTCATTATAAAATAAATATATTTTACACAACGTAGTGATTACTTGATGTCATTTCCACGGCCTTTGCTAGTTTCGAACTAATGCAAATTAGGAACAACCCACATAGCAATAAGGGTCTACCTGGGCAAGTTCCACCTTGCATTATATTTTCGTCGATTTCTATGCACCTTGGTGTGGCCATTTTTTTTTTTGTCGAACATACTACTGTTTTTTCTTTTCTTTTCTTCGTCACAAGACTGCAGTAAATTTCTTGAGCCAATAGAAAACCAGCCATATGGGAAATAACTGGAAGACATGGAAAATGTAAAACGGAATCTAGCATTTGAACCATGCTATTTTACATTCTATGATTTGCACCAAAAGTACAAAAAGGTAGAGAGAAAGATCAAACTGAAGTTTTGCTACCTTCAGAGCATCTTTTGTTTGTCTCCTCTCTCTCCTTTCTCAAATAGAATAATCTTGGCCAAGCATAAGCTATCTTCTTCTGTTGCACTTCGCAGCTAGCAGATACATCTTGTTTATTAATCTTTTCCCCATTTCAGGCCCCTCTAGGAAAGCCATACACCTTTCTTCTATATTAACATTTACATATACTTGTGTAAAACATAATGCCTAAATAGAAACGTTTTATATGCACTTGTATATTTATGTTGACACTGACAATTTTAGCATCCTAACCTTTGTATAGAAACAAAAAGAAATGTCTCGTGTACACGAGAGACACACACACACTCTCTCTGTCTTGCATACATTGTATTAGATTGCGATATTGTTGTATCAACTGGGCAAAAGATCAAGATTTTCATTGTACAGTGGCAAGTTAGTTGTGAGAACTGTTAAATAGATTTTCAAATCGAGTTGGGTTGCTGCTGAGAGGGATACAAGTTCAAGAAGGAACTGAAGAGGATTTGGAAGACTAACCAGTCTGCATTGCAAGAGTTGAAGAAACTGGATATATTTTTGAAGAAAAGTCTACTGTTGTACACTCTTTGATGTTCAAGCAGGGGCGAAGCCACACTTAAGTTAGGGTGGTCAATTTGTCGGGAAATTACACTGCGTATATAAGTAAAAAAATATTAGGTTTTAGAGGTACATAATATATATTGAACGCCCTGTGTCGGATTTCTTTTTTTACTTATTTCAAGTTTGAACACCCTTCAGAAAATTCCTGGCTTCGCCACTGTGTTCAAGTGTCTTAGTTTATTAGCTCTCTGGTGTAAATACATTGTACAATGATGAGCATATATGGTAGTATACACTTTTATGGAAGGATACTATTAAAGCTGTGCTTGCAGGAACCATCACTATGTGTGCTGCTGCCTCACAATTGACAGTGCTTTGCTGTCTATGCCTTAAGAGCTGAGAGTTAGATTTATATATGACAGAAAACCACTTAGCTCAACAAGGTCTGACCAACAAAAATTTCTTTTTCATAAGAATTTGTTCGACTCAATCGTGGATGTAATCCTTTTAGAAGCACTCTCTTTTCTGGTTCTTTTTTTTTTTTCCATTTTCTCTCATCAAGAATGTTCTTTAGGAGAATCAGCATGGTTTATTTTCTGGAGCACCCTCATGAAGCCGACAAATCTAATACTATATAGTCATTGCTACTCTTTTTCAAATCGGATCTTTCTACATTTTCTAGTGTGTCCCTATCAGGACTTAGGTCTGTATGAAGTGAGAGTATTTCTCTGGCTAACCAAATAAACCTCTTATTGAGTCAACATACATATCTGCTACAGCACAAATGATATTCAAAAGTAAGAAAAACACGCACATCTTCTTTTCCACTTCGCATTATTTTATCTTATGATTTTACGGAAGCCTAAACAACATGAAATATGTAAAGGATTAAATTGATTGAATTAAAACATATTCTTCGTATACCTTTGCCACAAAATCTGATCTTACCTGCTACTTTGGTCCGCTAGTTTTGGAAGGGCCACATCTCTCCACCATAACATCATACAATTGCTTCCCATTAAAAATAACAGGGAAAAAGTGGATTTGTCCCTCAGGTTTAGTCTGTTTCTCTTTAAAATAAACCAAAATGGGAAAAGTCGGCCACCATAATTCCCAGTTCACAAATGTGGAATATTTCCATCGGTTCTTTCCACCCACAAATACATTTTCACCAGACTCCTTGAGTTGCTCCCCAACTTTAACCTCAAGAGCCTCATCATCAAATACAAATCTGACTCTTGTTGTCTGAAATAATAGGAGCAATCCAAGAAGACCAACAGGAACAGCTGCTGCTGGATTTTCTGTATAAAATAAACCACCAGATGCTCCTAGAAGGACAATTGGAATACGGTAATCGGGGTCAGGGACAACAGTAGTAATCTCCTTCTTCTTAGTTTTCTTCGCAAACAATGAGGTGATCGCAGTGTGATGCATTCTTTTGGAGTTTCTGTAGGTCAAAGGAGCAATATGGCTATTAGTTATCTCTTTGCCATAGAATGAGCTCTGGAATTTCTTCAGTGCAGGTCCATCTTCTACTTCTCTTTGATTTGCTTTGGGTAGAGTGATGAAGGAGGAAGCAGATACAAGAGCGCTCTCCATTGAAATGAGTGAGAGGCTGTCCAAAAGTGCCTATACTTGTAACTTTCCTATCCTTTCATTTCATCAGTAATACAAGATATAGTTTCGAAGATCACTTTACTTCTTTTCTGTTTCTTTTTTATTAGGAAATCACTTGTGCCTTTCCTTTTGGATCTTTTTGTAATTTTTAGGTTGGTGAGCCTTGTATGCTTCTTCATGGGCCCGGTAAGAGGGAGAGAGGGTGATTTGCACAAATAGGATCTTTCGGTGCCACCTTTAAATTTTGACCTCATTAAAAAAAGTCTTGAAAAAATAGCCTCGATGTCAGAATTTGGAAGTATGTTCCTGGCGATCTCCAGGTTTTTGAGGAACCTTAAGGTGAAATCATCAGGATTTCTGGTAAAAAATCCTAGTGATCACGATAATATGCTTATGGTGATCATCAAGATTTAACGTAATCCTGGACGTGAAGAATAAAATAAAAAGGATTTTTCTTGCTTTCAAATGCTCAAAAATTAATGATGAGGGTCTGTGAAAAATGCATCAGAATTTTTCTAGAAGTTAATTCTTTGGTCTTTAACGCAATCTCTGCCTTTTCTTGTTGAGGATCTGTTAGCAATATGCCTTTTCAGTTAGTTCTCAACATACTTTGGAGTGCAACTTTCTAGTTTGTTCTTCTGTGTCATTCTACCAAAGAATTTTAACAATAAGATAAAAAAGAAAAACCATGGGTTTGCAGGAAATATACTATGATTTTCTTGAAATAAATTGTGATTCTGAACTGCAACATTTCATTACTTTATTAGATTGTACAAAACGGCAAAGTTAAGAAATGGATACTAAAGCAGAAAAGCTAGGAAATCAGTAATTAATAGTTGAAATAATGAAAGAAGCAAAGAACTAAGCAATCCAATTGTCACACTAGCATCACTCTTTAGATGGCAGAATGGGATTGCAATATCTTTACAGTTCCAATAATCGTTTGAAACTTCAAGCTCTATTATCTCCCTTAAATTCTCCACTCGTATAGTTTCAAACCAGTTAAGATTACACCAAATTGACAAATGAATGAAGAGAAGTAACTAAATGTTGTTGCTCCTTGGTAAAACCGCTGTCTATTAGCGCTGCTACTGTTGTTTGCTGCAGATTGTATTAATGTAGCGGACAGCTTTCTATTTTTTGGATCCATAAAAATTTTCTTACTCTGACTGCAGACTAATTACATTTATCCAGCTTGAGAAAAAGAGAAGATCTTGAATTATCCGTACTGGGGAAATCTTGACACAACATAGCATTTGCCATCAACTAATCATCAATATCTAGCAATGGTATCTGCAAAAACAACAAAAATTGCTAAAATTTAAGCCGACCTAATCAAAGCTAATATTTAAGAATAATATGAAAGGGATGGAGAAAGATAATCTTCCTTGAGCAGCTTTTGGAATGATTCAATATGGTAGCAACTCAGTTTAGAGCCACAAATCATTTTTTGTTAAGTTATTGGAAATAATGACTTCTTTTATAACAGGTTTTCAAGTGAAGTTCATGCAGTTGGAGTACAAGCTAGACAGGAAACGTAGCACCATGTGACAGTCATATAAGGGGAATTTGTCAAGCATCATTCAGGACTGCCTTCATTAAGGTTCTTTATGATCACTTTGAGTTGTATAATTCACAGGACCTAATTGGATGTTAAACATCGATTGCAAGATGGTACTGTGTTTAATTGAATGTAGCAACAGTGAGGCGTATCATGTATAATACTAGTAAATTTGTACGATCGAAGAAACAGCTAGACGGTGCACAAATCACATTTAAACAAATCATAATAACTGACGCTTTGGATACTTTAGTTTATAGAAGTCGTGTTTTTGGCATACTGTTTGACTTACACACAGTACCCTATGTTTAAGACAATTTGCAACAAATTGCCTTCGATGGAAAGTGCTTTGCATATGACATAACCTTTTGAAGGTTCAAAGTCCGTTTTCATCTATGAATAATTTTTGGAGGAATAAAATCATTGACTCCAAAATCTATTGGACATGCATACAAATTGTCAAACATACTTTTAGTACTATATTAAGTATGATTTAAAACTGCATGTATATAAGAGGTAATGGGTAGATTTTACAGCTAATTAATGCTCTTAATACCTCTACAAAATTATTTTGGATCCGCAAAATATCTGAAAAAATAATGCTCAAGGCACATGGCTCCTAGCTGACACAAAATTTACATTGTTAAGGGGAGGTGACGTTTTTGTGGATCATTTTAGTTAGGGCATAATATGCATATAGAAAAGTATAACAAAGAATACAGGACCCTTATAAATTAGGAACCAAAAGTGCAGTCGGATCAACAAATGATGTAAACCTCTAGTAAAGATTAAGGGGCTGGACACAAAGGATAAGACAGGGATCTCTTATGAGATCACATTTGAAGGCTCATCTTGAAAGAATTGTGCAATAGGAAACTAGGTAGGTTCTGCAAATGGCAAGAGTATAAATTGGCAGAAGAATGGCACACATAGATACCACTTGCAATACTTGAAAGACAAAGTGCAGACCTCAAAGATTCCACTTGTAGCACCCAGTCTCCCTACTAAGGCCAAGTTCAAAGGAAATGTACTAGAGAGGATAGCAATTCTTGCTGAAAAAAAGATGTTTACTGAAAATCTAGAGTCAAAAACTTTTTGTTCAGTGGATAAAGCTGAACGTGATACTAGTAAGAAACAGCCATGTGGACCTAAACGATGTTATAGTTGAGAATCTAATCTAGTGGATCGAAGGATCTCTAACCAATAGGTAATCAAGTTTGATGAGAGGCAACTCTGTAGCAGGCTCATCTTAAAACAACTGTAAAAACTGGCAAATTACGGTTGTTGGGTAGCCTCAGAAGGTATGAAGAATACAACAATATACTTCCTTTGGGTCAACTAAAGCTCCACAAGACATGGAAAATTTTGAAATCTGCTGTTTTCAATTTAGCTACAATTATCTTTAAAAAGAAAAAGGGTGAGTGAGAGTGAAGCAACAACAAACAACAACAACAAACCTAGTATAATCCCACGTAGTGGGGTCTGGGAAAGGGTAGTGTGTACGCAGCCTTACCCCTAACTTGTGGCGATAGAGAGGCTGTTTCCAATAGACCCTCGGCTCAGACTAAGTGAGAGTGAAGCAAAACCATTAATTGCTTCTTGCAAATATGAAATGCGCACCGGTGAAGGTGCACATTTACTTCTAAAAATGTAACATTTTCAGTAAAGAATAAAGCACAGCAAGCTTTGGACTAGCATTATTTGGACACAATGTAGATTCTCAGAGACAAGCAAGGAGATTTTGATTATGTCACTCTTTTGGTGCTTTCATTAATAAAGTGCCAAAACCAAAATTCACTCTAAACTAATTTAGATCTATCACTTGCAATATTTCCAATTCAAGCCACTAAAACAATATATAATCTTAATTTCAGAGAGACAAGTAGTTACCTGTAATAGAGAGTCATCTTGAAACAGGCTTCTGAAGAAGAGCTGTCAAATAAAGTTCCCCATTCTTCACACCACTAACATCATTCTTACTTGCTACTGCCCACTTCACCTTCTTGTAGTTCAATTTCCAAATCAGGGGTTGGAAAACCTTCTCAAGATCCGCCTTTTTACTAAAGAAATGGTCCAACCATAAATATCCACCACCCCTCAACACTCTATCAACATCAAAAAACAAGAACTCCATCATTGTCAATGGAATCCACCTATTCACAGCATGGCCACATCTCACAAGATCTACAACCCCATCAAACACTGGCAACCTCTGCTGCAAAGGCACATGTAATGGCACCAATCCCCTAAGTGCCACAGTCTCACTATAAGGGGCACCAAGATTCATTGTTGTGGTCACAACAGTCACATTTTGCAGCTTCATTTGTGCTGCAAAAGTTCCTGTACCACCACCAATATCAATTGCCAGCCTAATCACACTCTTTGAGGACTTAGTAAGCTGGAGAAACTGTGGAATTGGGAGATCCAGATCTGATTTATAACCCAAGAATCTTGATCCCTCAACTTTCATATCAAATCCCAAGTTGGGATTTTTCTGAGACAGACAAGTAAAGCTTTTGCAAGAATAACTGTTCCACAACAAGGCCTTTTCAGGGAGTGTAGAAAATGGGGTTTTAGGAAGTGAAGTGGGAATACTAGAAGGGGTTCTTGAAAAACATCTTCTCCTAGGAAGAGGGTGGCAACCTCTGAGGATAAGGGACTCAGCTACTGAAGAATCTGAGGGGCAAAGACTAAACGGTGTATAATTCATGTACTGATGAAGCAAATCAGGATGGTCTTTACAAGAAGAAGCAATAGGTGATAGGTGGGTGTAAAGGAGGAGGTCAGAAGGGATGGTGAGTGCAGATTTCTTGGCAGCAGCAGCTGGAGGAGCAGGAGGTTGGAGGCGCGTGAGGTGGTTAATGGTGGCGCGTATGGTTTGAAGCTGGTGAAGAAGGTGGTCAGGAACAGGAGGAGCAACAGGGGGCTTGGATTGGAGATTGGAAGAGAGGTGATACAAAGAAAGAATGTTGGTAGCTACCATTGCTACTAACAGAAGCAAGTTTAGACCCATTGTGAACCCCATTTCTTTGCTCCCTGCAAAATTTTCTTGGATGCTGATGCACTTTAAAGAGTGTGCAAAAGCTTAAAAAAGCAGAAAGTTTTGTGCTTTAGTACTATGACTACCGCCCAGAGAGGTTTACATTAAATGTAGGATTTGTTTTTAGATCTATGAACGAAGACAGGTTTTTTGGTGTCCGAATTTGAGGGTGATTTTTTCTTTTAATAATATGTGAATGTTTTGTTTGATCTGATATGTGAGTGGGCAGTTGGGATGTGAAGTGTGGACTTGCATTTCTGAGTCAATTTGTTTACTTGGTTTTACTTTTTTTATGTTTTTGTGTTATATTCATATGGTCTGTGAATCTTAGTGCCTTTGTTATAAAATGCTCAAGTGGAGTTCTGAAGGCACGTGAACATGGGATTCCTTTGATTTCTACTTCACATTATTGCTTTCGACTTTCCATTTTAGTTTATTGGGACTATTTTCTACAGTGAACACCTACTGTTTCATGTAATGTAATTTTGTTAAGGATCATCTGGTTCAAACCAATTATACATGAATTATAATCCCAAAATGATGATACAGTGAAGAATAATCATCAAATTATTTCATACATAGATTAACTTCTATAGATTGATAATATATAAAGTCTTAACACTCTCAAATTGTTTAAAAATAATTGCACATAATCCATATTAAAAGCTTGTTTGGATGGTTGTTACCTATTGTATTGTATCGTATTGTTACTTTAAATATGATATTTGTTTTGATTGTTACTTAAATCTTATTGTATTGTATTATTAAATTCGTCGTTACATAACGATAAAATGTGCCACTTTATGTAACGACCGATTTGGTGTGGTCGTGCCGTTACTTGTCTCTTTCTCTCATCTCATACTTCATTATTATTAAATAATTTTATTTTATTATTTACCCAACCTTTTTATATAATAATTTTACCCCGTATCATAATTTTTCTTTATAATATTACAAGTTTATTCATCATATTAATGGTGCGTGATATCACGATACAAAGGCAAACATACAATCTATCCAAACATTATATTCATCAAACGATAAAGCATAATATAATACAATATAATATATTATGGATTGATATGTAACAACCATCCAAACAAGCTGTAAATGGAATCGTTAACTTTAAAAATAAAATAAGTATATGCAATTCGATTGCATTGTTATTAGATAAAAATACAAGTAGAAATGGTTTTATTATTGCTAATTCTTTATTTTTTTTCTTGGAAATGTATTTTAATTCAATATTTCATTAATCATATTCAATTTGAGTTTTAAGTAAATTAATAAGTTAGTATATCATTCAATCTCAATCGATTTCAATTAGCATATTCAATTTGACTCAGGCTCAATTAAACTTAATTTGATTCGATGTTATAGCTTGGTTGGCCTACTTGTATAAACGAACCGGATACGCACATAAAAAGTGACACATCACAAGGTTCGGTTGTCACTCAAAATCAGCGTCTTTCAGACGCTGTGTCCCCCTCTTCTTCGCTTTCTCAAATTCATTACTCAAAGATGGTAATCTCACATACCCCTGCTTGTTTCTCTACGTTTTCTTCATGCTCTAAACATAATTTTTGGATGAATGAAATGTTAGCGTTTTAATCTCTAAGACTGTTTATTCTGCTTAGGGCTCCCGCAGTTCCAAAAATGGTTACTTCTCTTTGTTTCTCTTTCTGGGCTTATGTCAAATTCTGGTTTTTCTTCTATATTAAGTTATGATTTTTTTAGTATTTATTTTGAATTTTGATGACTTTTTACCTTTTTTTGCCATCTGAAATTTGCTAATTTTATCTGGACAAAGGGAATAGGGGAGAGTTACAGATGGGATTGTACGAATCTCGGCGGGAACAGTGCCTAAGTGTATTTTGGGGGTAAAGTTGGGGGAAAATTGCATTTTTCTTTGAAATATTTTCTTCTTCGGTTTTGACCGTAATGCATCAAGGAATTTGTCTACTGACTTTAAAACTAGTTTACCAATTCTAGTGAAGCTTATTTTAGTTGGACTATTGTTAGAATCAGTGGTTAATTTTGAAGCTTGAAAATGTCTGATCTTGTTTGTTATGAGAGATTGATTCCTCGCCCCTTTTTTTTTGGGTTGCAATAATTGTAGGCTGACCCAGAATTAGAAGCTATCAGGCAAAGGAGAATGCAGGAGCTAATGGCTCAACAGAGCATGGTAAACAATAGTCTCTCTGTATCTATGCTTTCTGTTTTTGGAGTTGAGTCATACCTTGTCAAGCTTTGAACTCTACAATTTCTTCACTAAACTGTAAATTTGGGCAAATAGGGAAGTCAGCAAAACCCTGACCAGCAGCAAGCCCAGGATGAAGCTAAAAGGTTCATTTTTTCTAATCTGATTTCTTCAATATGTGGTTCATAGTTCGTACTATATTAGCTCTTGATTTCAATGTTTGATATCAACTATAGAAGCGATTGATGTAGGGAGGCTGATGAGCGAAGGCAAATGATGCTTACTCAGATTCTGACTTCTGAAGCAAGGGCCAGAGGTAGGTGCATTTTACAAATTTTGTGCCAAATTTAATTTAACTTCTCTCAATTTTTTTGGTTTAATTTTGCGTTTATACTCAAATTTATGTATATTTGTTCTTAATATAATGGACAGAGCTAAGTTGCTCGGACTCGGGTGTGGGTGTCCGATACGGGTACGGATCTGGAGGTCGGATCCTTCAATTATCTAAATTTTAAGATTTTGGGGTACGGATTCTTGTACGGATACGGGTACGGGGGTTTGGCTAAAAATAATTCAAATATCTACACTTATAAGTTATTCCGAGATGGAGAAAATATTGATCAAGAGGAGAATCCAAGAAGTTGGTAAAAGGAAAAGGACTAACATAGAAAATTTCTATTTACAAGGTATTCCATTTTCTTCAATTTCACCTAGTTTTTAATTTGATTTCATAAATCATAGTATCTGTACCAGATTTCTCCGTCGATTTTGGTCAAAGTATCCAAAATCGGTTGATCAGATCCGATACAGATTCCACACCCACACCAACACCCATGTCGTGTCGACACGTGTGCGACATCAAAAGTTAAGAGTCCGAGCTACTTAGGGATAGAGTATCTAGTTTGTGAAAACAAAATTTCATCCCTTAGGAATTGTAAATTCGTTACATGGTAGGAATATACGCTTCAAAAGCATCTTTTAAATTTTTAAGTTAATTACACTATTTATAATAAAGCATCTATTTTATTTTTGAAGTAGAACCTGACTTTCAATTCAGATGCAGAGTGTATTGCTTTAAACATTTTGACCTTGTAACTAGAACTTATATGATGCAATAGGAACCATATATTGTTTCTTTGTTTCCATGTGAATAGGATGCAGCATTTTACAAGGTGTTTCTAAGGTGCGGTTTGAGGCTTGCCTCAAGGCAGGTCACAAAATTGTCCTGGGGGATAGGGGATATTGATAGTTAGTCCAGATTTTGCGCAAAACCAAATCGCCCCAATTATCCTTTTCAGTTTCCTGTACATATTAGCAATCTTTGACCATACAAATTAGGAATATGGTATGTATCTTCTAGTGTTTCTTGAGGGAAAAGTATATATTTAATTTTGGTTTTGAAGAAGTCTTAGAGAAAAAAGCTGGATTATGATTGAGTAAAAATCAGTCCGGTGTTGCTTTTTTGTGGTATAATGCCATGTACTAAACTTTTCATTTTTTACTAAAGGATTATTCTGGGCTGACATAAGCGGTGTTTTTAAAATTAAAAAATGCAAAAAAGCAAAAAGATCCGTGAGGCGGAAAGCGAAATGTGAGAATTGAAACCATCATATATAAATATAGTACTTTAATGATCAAATTGCAGCTAAATAATTAATTTCAGCATCCAATATTCAGTAATGTCGATATTGATCCAACTCCTCAAAGTTGAGATTCAAATAGTTTTCGGTTGGATCACTTTGCCTGTTGTTTGAAGCGCATGGCTTCACCCATGAAAGAAGTGATAACTCCTCATGTTCCATCGCTTTAAGCGACTAAAGCGATGGCTTTTGATACCTTTGTGGCCTAATTGAAAGTGGATATTCAATTTGGGACTGGAAGAATATTTGATTAATATCAATTCTCCATGCTTTATTTATCTGCAAGCAAGTACATTGGGTTTGCGCGTTCACTGTGTCTTGTTGAAACTATAATCCAAGATATGTTGGAGTTTAGCAAACTGGTAAGACTAATGTTATATGTTATCTTGGAGCTTAACAAGAAGAGAATTTCGCTTATGACAATATAATGAGAGTATGGATTAGTGCACTCAAGGGTGTGGCCTACTGGTCAAGGAAGTGGATTGAGAACCATGGAGTCTTAGGATCAAATGCCAGCGGAGGCAAAAACTAGGTGATTTCTTTCCACCTGTCCAAGCCTTGGTGGATAGAGTTACCTGGTACCAGCTGGCTTAGTCACCATGGTTATCAAAAAAAAAAAAAACAGAGAGTATGGGTCAGTATCTAGATTTCTTGTATCTGCTGGGAGGGAACATGTAGCTTATTTTGATTGAGGTTGATTAGTCATGTATTGTTTATGTACCGTCTTGGTACTTTATTTATAAAACTTTACATGTAGCTTATCAAACATCCTTTCTTATCTAATGATCTGGTGTAATAGTTCTTGGCCAAAGAAATTGGTTATTGGCCTTTATTTTGTTAAGTAGGTATTCTATAGAGTTGATCAGTTAATTGGCAAGGCATCATAACTAGAAAAGTTGGTGGTCTTTGCTCTTTCATTTTCAAGTACTTGCTTTAACAATATAATGAAGCAGGTGTACCTGTTCTGCAAGTCCTGTTAAAGTTTGATATCTATTTTGTTGTTCTTTGATGTTTGACCTAATTCCATTGATTTTATTAGGAGTGACTGGTTCTCTATGTTCTTATCACCTATCATATAATCTTGTGGCCTGGATTCATTTTTGTATGAGCAGTTGCTCGAATTTCTCTTGTGAAGCCTGACAAGGCCAGAGGAGTGGAAGATGTTGTACTCAGAGCTGCTCAGTATGGGCAGATCACAGAAAAGGTAAGTTTTGTTTTTCTTTACTTCTTTGGCAGAATACATAGATAGGCCCTCAAACTTGTCAAAAAATTTCGTTTAGACACCTCAACTGAGGGCCATGACCTGAACTATTGGCCACTGGATGTGTGCGCAAAATGTGCCTAATAGACAGATTTTGCTTAATATGGCAGCTTGTGTATTTCTCACTCGTTTTAAGTGCGTTTTGCTTGAAAATATGAAGTTTTTCGCTGGATAAGTTGAATTTTAGGTTGCTACATGCTTTTTCAGCCATTGTTAGCTCCTTTTCTTCTTACTTTTCTTCCTGCAAACTCATTCCAGATTCAAACCTCAGAAATCTCCTCCTTTTTCAAACCCATACAAGATTTAAACCTCCAAAGTCTAAAATTCTAGATCTGAGGAGAGCAACATGGATTGATATTTTAGTCACTATCATCTTTATTCAAAACTTTCACCAAAAAAAAAAAACATGCCAGCTACCACCACGTACCTTTCTCTCTTTTCGCTTGCACAAACACACCACATGGCTCTCTGTAAGATATCACACACCAATAGACCCACACACTCACTTAAATCATCCACAATCTACCTTCTTCATCTCAAGGATAACCACCAGATGATTCATCTGGTCTCACAGTCACCACACATACAGAATCACCTCACATCCTCCACCACCTGCGTAAGGTAAAATCACTTGAAATCTTCTTTGCATAAGAAATATAGTTAGTTACTGTAGCTGGTAACCTTTTCTATTTAAAGAATCCTTAGTGAAGTAAGAGCTATATGTTGACTGGTATGGATATCAAGGATCTGATATCATAAAACTAATGCACTACATCTAACCCATTTTTAGAGAACAAATTTACTCCCTCACTAACACTCTTCACAATAGAATACCTCCGCTTCATTTTCCCAAGGTACAAAAAGAAGCAGCTTAATTATGTTATTTGCTGTGCCTTTTCTTTAACTTTTTTTTACAGTCTCTTTTTTATTGGTTTATAGCCCTGTCACCCGTGCCGTTTATTTATTTGACCTTCTGTTTTTGAAGGGTGCACAAATCTGAACAGCATAAATTGTTCAATAGATCATGCTCTCTGTTGAAGTCTAAAAGGAAATTCTTTAACAAGTTGAATGGCTGTTTATGTATTCCACCTACTTCTTTCCTTTAATCTTTTCCTTTTATCTGATTATTTGTGGTTACCCTTACTGCTTTGCATGGAATGATTTACTTTTTATAGGTATCTGAAGAGAAACTTATACAATTACTTGAACAAATTAACACCCAAACTACTAAGCAGACGAAAGTAACAGTAAGTCCCTCTTCTGCTCAGCTTTTTGATCCTTTTCCGTTCATAAAGCAGAACCTGAATCTTCTTGTTCTGTCCACTTCTCAGATCCAGAGGCGTCGGAATGTTCTTGAGGACGACGATTAGAGTGCTCGAAAATATTGCAGGCGTGATCATATAGTGCTGTATTTGTAGTTTGTGTGAGACATGATTGGGGTTTGCAGTGTGCACTACCAAACTTCGTCAAACTCTTGGCTATTTTAGTCTTATGTTGCTGTGATTGACTGATTGAGTCCAGTTTTCCCGGTTGAGATTGCTTCTCGTGTAATAGTTGTCAAGAGAAAAGTAGAATGGGCTTAGAGCCCGCCCGTTCGGGTTAGCTTATTGAATGAGTAGTTTGCATGTTTGAATAGAAGTGATGTTGCGGATAATAAGCAGGCTTAATGTGTTTGGTTGGGCAAAAAAATCTAGTAGTCTTTTCGTCACCTCAGCTTTCACCCCCGGGTACTCTCTCCAATCATTAGGACCGTTTGGCAAACCCCCACCTAGTCTCTCCATATTCATTCTTTCTTCAGAAGTCTTTCATTTTAAATAAATAATTATACTTCAATTTTATGCAAGTTAGGGTCCACTATATGAGTTCTTATGATTATTTGATTAAGCGTTTCATTTTCGATTATAAATATGTAAGGGTATCAAACAGGTTGTACAAGTATTTCATTATTATGTTGTAAAAGTATGCTTGTCGTCATTTCGACCAGATGAGCCCTTTGTAGTCGTGTTGTAGTTATTCACCTTGAGATGACCTTTATATTATCGAACTTTTTACAGTTACAAGTTCAAGAAAGAGTATAACGGGAAAAGGAAAATAAAGGCAACAAAGAAAAGTTTGATTTAAGCTCCATGGAGAAAACTTGTGCTTCAACTTCTGCAAATTACCTTAAAGGTTGCTAACTTTTGTAATACTTAAAACTGATATGCTTAGATAATAATATATTTGGTGCACTCAACCAAAGAAACATGAAATTCTTAAAATTGCCTTTGCCTCAACACAGATGAACATGCTTTTTTTTATCTCATCCAGAATTCTAGCGAGAGCAGCAATCAAAATTGAGAAGTTTAAAATGAAAAATAGACACCTTACAAAAGTTTTGATCTGAAATTTTGTGGACCTAGGGATAATGCAAGGCGTTATCAATATTGGCAGAAATTCCTACTTGATTTGGTATTTGCTTTTGTCTTTTAAGTTGTAACCATCAAAAGGTTGACATTTTCCCAGACTACAATTATCCATTGTTTGGTCCCGAGAATCTTACAAAATGGAGAGTATAAATATAGTAAAGTAATTCATTTGTCTTACTTGCGTGAAACTAATTTGATAGAGATCACATCAAAGAAATTGAGTAATTAAAGGAATTTGAACTATTATACATGAGAGCACAGTTGTTATGTTTGGTTATAAGGGATTTATATTCGAGTCTTTACCATACTGTGATTTATGTGATTGTTACAGTATCAGGAAATTAAAGGGTGTCCACAATTGATTTTGTTTTATTGAGAGTCAACTATTAAGGTTTTCTGGAGACTCTTTTGTATTACTGATTGTAATAGTTGACTAATTATCATTTGCTATCAGACAACTGCTGTTTTAATTTAATCATTAGATGTAATTGGCCAGAGTTAAGGGTAATTTGCAGCAATAATGTCATTTTCAGGAAACATTGGCTTATTAGGCGTTTTTCTTGAAATGATTTTAATTCACTACTGACATGGGAATAGGATGGATACATTTCAAGAGTATCTCCCGAATTTGAATTCTAGAATTTTATAAGAATGTTTTGAAGATCTTACAATACGAATGTCATGTAAATTGAGATGTGATATTAAGTTGGTATCTGAACAATATTTAATTGAAACTGAAATCGTAAACCGGAATTTCGACTTTATTCTAAAAATTTGCTGCCATCTAGGACAAAGGTGAAATTGGAGGCCAGCTACTCATTCCTTCCATCATAATTCATACATGTTTGAAAACATCGCAGAAACCAAGGGAATTATTTGACCACATTTTGCAGGATGCTAATTACTACTTCCTCTGTTTCGATAAAGTGCTTTGAATAGGGTTAAATTATTTAATTTTGATGTGAGTTTGACTTTTGAGAGTAGTTTCTTTAAGTTTTTTTTTTTTTGTTAAATTATATATTTAAAAATTGTATAAACAATACTACTATAAATCAACATAGTTACTAATTTATAATACTTAAAAAGATTTTGCAAAAATCATAGACAATGACTACTATGTGATTCCCCAAATAATAACACCTTCACATAAAATATCAAATACACCATCACGAATAAAATTTATACAGGCATAGGCGCATTATCGATGTGTAATTCAGTTGCAATATTCAGCATAGAATACAATTGACGTATGTTTTTTGGTAATGTAAGATAGTTGCCAGTTCTTAAAAAAAAAAAAAGTCATAGCCAATTATGTTACTTTAATATGCAAAACACATTATTATGTGTTATTAATTAGTCTATTTTTGCACCCTTTAAGTCAAAATTATTCTGTTGACAGCTAACCTATGTCAGTGTCATCTCATTTAAATAATGAGAACCCACAAAATGTCCTAAATGTTTCACCTAAACATTAATTAAGAGTTTATTCCATGTGGCTCAATCATATAGCTTCAACTTTATTGGAACAGCTCAATCATGAACAACTCCTGGTTCATCGATCTAGTCCTGTTTTATTTTTGCTAATATCTAGTACTGTTATTTCGCTGTATGTGGCTCTCTTATACCTGTCTTTCCTCGTATTCTTACTTGTATTTATTTATCTATATTATACTAATTTGTACTTACGTTGCATGTAGACGCTGAGTCAATTAATAAAAAATAGAAAAAGAAATACATAACGAAAAAATGTTTGAAAATAACAATTTTGGTTAAAATAAATGCAAATATTTGTTTAAATGATAAAAAGTACCATAACATATATAGTAGCTAAACTCAGTGTCTTTTGACATGATGATGAATTAAATTAAATTAAATTAGTTGCATTAGTAATACGTAAACATATAATTTTTTTTGAATTACCGTGTAAGAAATCAATAGATAACTTTCAAATTAATTCTAATTCGTGAATATAAGGTTTCCATTTTTTTCCTGAGAATAAAAAAATTATTAGATATTAATATGTCATGAAGAAAAATGAAGTTAAGATATTTTCACAAACTATTTGACCTTTTCAAGTATTAATAAAATTAGAAACGTGCTCTATTTTTTTTCCATCCTTCTTTTTTCGGGTCAATTCTGATTCTTAGTTTTTCTGTAATCTTTGGTATTTATAGATCTGTTTTCTATATGGTGCTGAGTTTTCTTCTTTTGTAACTTAAGTACATAAAAATCTTATATGTCAATGTCATCCTCAGTTTATCAAAATTATAGGTAAGCTAATTGAACCAATTCTTTCGTGAAAGAATTTATAGATTTATTTTCGTCAGAATCTAAAACTTCTTCTTTACCATGTTCACTCAAAGGTCAAATAAAATTATAGACTATCCTAAATTCGTTTCAGTCCTAATGGAACTACCAATCAGCTTTGAAATTTCAAGAATCTACAGTAATGAGGTTAACTTTTCAAAATGATCGGGGGAAAATGACAAATTATCATTAATATAAAGTTACAACTATAAGTTTATCAAAAGTTTAAAATATTATTCTAGTCACAAGTTTAATATGCTTGTATTCTAATTTATTTTTTAAAGATAACACAAACATAATATCAACAATCATCCTTGTATTGATGTAAAATAAGGCCCTGTATTTCTGTAACTAAGTACCTTCAAATTGTTGACAAACGATATGGTTGAATAAAAAATTAGATGTTTATATGTCATCATTATTACCTTCATGGTTTCTGATAAACGTCTAAGTTTTCAATATTAGAGAGTTCAACAAAGATAAAAATTTCATCAAATAAGAGTTCAATCAACTAATTAAGTGTTAACTCTAAATTAGCAAATGTTGATTATATAAATCAGGTGTATTGATGTTAGGCCAAAATGCTATACTTATAGCACGTTACTCGCTCTATATTTTGTTGGTTTAGTGAGTTATTGTGCAACGTTTGCGCTAAATTGTGTTGTTTAATGTGTAGGAACATCGGAATGAATCATCAAATGAAAGTTGCACAAAACGAGGACAAAAAACGCAAGATAAGAACCAAAAGCATCAAGTACCCAAATCGTATAGCCAGTCTATAACTAGGTTGATCGCGCAATAGACCAAGCTTCGCGAGGTCTATAGTCAGGTCGACCGCGCTATAGACCAGGCTTCGCGAGGTCTATATCCAGGTCGACCGTGTTACAGACCAGGCTTCGCGAGGTTTATAGGACGGTAATTAAGAGTTGCGGGTTAAAAGACCCAAACCCAAATTTGGACCAGGAGATTGACATAAATACTCCCCAAACGAGTTATTCTAGGCTTGGACATTATTTTGGAGAAGAAATAGGCTGCCAAGCATTGTGCAGCAAGAATCAAACGAGTTTTCTCTTCCTTATCTCTTTGCTTTGTAATTTAATTTCTTTGAACACTATGTTAATTGTTGTTGTATTTATGAGTAGCTAAACTCTCTTATCCAAGGTTTGATGGAACCAATTGGTTGATGATTTTTTACTACATTTAAGATAGATTTGCCTTTGATTTGTTTTTACTTGTTCAACTATATTTTTATTGTTGTTAATTGAAGATCTCTCAATTAACTGTACCTATTTATTATGTATATTGCTAGAGAGAGCACACATTGAGGTAGTTGTTGAACAACACCACTTCTAACGTAGTTGAGAAATCAATACGAAGGGTTTAAAGGAGGGATTAGAGATAACTAAGCATTGGTGCGATCGTAGTGAGCGGTAAATTAGTGCCAGCTAGCGTAGTTCGAGAGAATACATCTAGTAAACTGTGGTAGTTGCTCGAGAGAGAGCTACGACCATGAAAGTACTCATGATTGGTAGAGAATATTTAGGCAAATTCATAAAAAACGTAGTGGGAAAGATTCCGACAATAGAGAAAATCATAACCTTAGACTTCTTCAAATCCTGTCTACAATATTTGCTTTATTAGTTATAAATTACTGTATTTTTAATTACTTTGATCTTAGTTAGTAAACTCTCAAATCGTGATATAATATTTCTGAAGGTTGATTACTTGAATTCGTGCAAAACTATTAGTTGTAATTAGCACGTTATTTTCCTGTGGGATTCGACTCCGGACTTGTAAACCAGATTATATTTGCAACGACCGCTAGACCTCTTGGGAGCATAGTTGGGCGTGATCATGTATATCAATATTTTACCTAGACTATTTTTCTTATTGACAGAGTATTCCACAAGAGATTAACTTTTAAAATATCCTAAAGTAAATAGTCATGAAAAATTTGGAAACAAATGTTAGATCAAACTAACTTTTGTATCTCTTATGGTACTTAGATGAAAAAAACCTGTCCATAAAGCTAAACACAAGATTTTGTATGTATGTAAGTAGAGGCGAAAATCTGGCTAAAATTGTTACTTGGCTTAAATTATTCAAACAGATAAATTATAGATTTCTAAATATTAGAACTTCCTCCCTGGTTAGGAAAGATGTAATAATCAAATCCTGGTTGATTTCTAAGTCCGATTAAATTTTGTAAGAAATAATTTAATCAGATTCATGCTAAATTATTAGATAACAATATCTTTTGATAAATATAAGAAATAAACCCTATCATAAATGTGAATAATGTTAATTTTCACTTTATATATGTGACAAAGAGTTTGAAGTGGTATATAATTCATTGTTTTTGTATGCAAATGGTTTAATCGTTACAGTGGGAGAGAAATTAAAGAGAAAAAAAATAAGAGGAAAAGAGATTATAGGAATTCCACGTTAAATCTTCTAGGCCTAGCCTATGAGATAAAGTTGTATAATATTATCGTCCATGCACACAATAGTCTTTAAAATATTACATACTAGAAAATTAATATGAAAGGTATTATACTTGTGATCTATAAATCAAATAAGGAAAAATATTTAAAGGTAAATTCCAATCGATTTTAAAGCCCTAAATATTAAGACTTCCTACATAATTCAAATAAAGAAAGATTTAGTAACCAAACTGTTAGGAGATTTCAAAGTTCTAAATATTAAAAAAATAATTAAATGACTATTTTATCTAGAGTGATATCAACTTTTAAAGGGTATAAAAGGTGAACAATATTTCGCTAAGGGCCTTCGTGCATTTAATAGCACGAATGCCCTTAGCAAAATATCCTTCGTCTTTTTACTCTCTAAAAATATATTTTACATTGAACACTATTGTAATTTATGTTACTTTCCTAATATTTAGAACATTTAAATCACCTAAAATTTTTGTTATAAATATTTTCTTATTGAACTAAGTAAGAAGTCCTAATTTTTAGAGTTTAGCTATCATAACATATTGAAAGACGTTAATCTATATGGTTTGATGAATGATGAGTCCCAACGAAATAATAAAGGCAAGAGTTAGTGCAAAAACATAATAATTCAAAAGTGGATCCAAATAGAGGAAGCTACTGTATATCCTCGTTTTGTAAATGCATGAAAAAGAAATCGTCTACAAATATCTATCATATCTTTTAATTATAAAATAAATAATTAAGTCTTTGAATTAATTAATTAGCTAATGAGTTCAATATAATTTTTTCTAAATTTATCATATAAATAAAATTATTTGTCAAATTGACAAAATCCTTGCAGTAAGAAGAACAGTAAGCAAAATCGATTATGGTATAGTATATAAGAGCCAAATTAATAAATTTTAAGCAATTAGGATAAAATAATAGAATATAAATGAATTGTCATTTGCATTAGGCAAGAGTTAGAAAAAAAATCAAAAGTGGATCCAAATAGAGGAAGCTACTGTGTATCCTCTTTTTGTAAATGTATAAAAAAGAAATCGTCTAAAAATATCTATCATATTTTTTAATTATAAAATAAATAATTACGTTTTTGAAATGATTAATTAGCTAATGAATTCAATAAATTATTTTCCAGATTTATCATATAAATAAAATTATTTGTCAAATTGACAAAAACCTTGCGGTAAGAAGAAGATTAAGCAAAATCGATTATAGTATATTATGTAAGAGCCAAATTAATAAATTTTAAGCAACTAGGATAAAATTATAGAATATAAATGAACTGTCATTTGCATTTAGTCTAGTGAATGGAAACATCTCATTATATTTTTTGTTATATTAAGTTACTTACTATAACATATTAACTTAATATTAATACTTATCTTTTAGACTTTATATTGTCATTATTAAATTTTTAGGAGGCGTATGCCCACTATTTTCATTTCTAATTTCAATTTTCAATTGCAAATTCTCTTCTTTTTTTCTTTGTTTATTCATGACTGAATGTGTTTCTACGATCCCATATTTAATAATGTTTGAACTCTTTCTTCTGTATCGAGGATTATCGAAACAAGAATACTATTTTGACTAAAAATATCATTTACGGGAATTTCAATCAAGATACCTGAACAAAGCATTAGTTTGAGGTATTTTTGTTTTTGTTTTCAGTATTAGGCCGTATGAACAACAATAATTATCATAAAATATTTCAATATAAGTCCTCATAGATTACAACAAAACATCTGGAAACTTTTGTGCCATAGAACTTCTTCATTTGTTGAGCTAGCTAAATAGGAAAGATATTTATTATTTTCATTTTTCAAATTTTATTTTATAATTTTATATAACTCAAACACGTAGTCTAATACTTTTTTCGGTTCACTTAAATTAATTTTTTAATCTTTTTTTATGGTCCACAATATTTAACTTTTTCATATATCAAGAAGGAATTAACTTTTTTCTTTTCAAAATTACCCTTGGAATAAAGAGTCTTGGAGTATCTAACATATTTTCAATAAATAAATTATTAAGGCTAATATGGCCAGTTTTATTATTAATTAATGCTAAAAGTGTATTCATTAATATGTTTGAAAACAATCAAAAAATCGATTGAAATGGACCGAAGGAAGTAACATTTATATATATAAATATCATATACTGCATGTAGTGTGAGAGAAATAGTAATATTGTTTGGCTCAAGTTATGTATGTTATTTTACTATCATAATTTGTTGGTACTGGAGCTTTGGAGCAAAGGTAAAGTTATCTTGGAGGTCACATGTTTGAATCGTGGAAGCAACCATTAATGCTTGCATTAAGGTAAACTGTCTATATCACACCCTTAGAAGTACGATCATTTCTCATATCCTGCGTAAATACGGGATACTTTATTAGCCTGTTTGTCGAAGCTTCTCCAATCCTAAAAGCAATTTTTTTTCTTCCAAAAAAGTATTTTTTTTTTTTTCAAAGTTGAAGTGATTGGCCAACCTTTTGAAAGTGCTTTTGAGGATAAGCAGAAGCAGTTTTCGAGAAGCAGAAAAAAGTAGCTTCTCCCCAAAAGTATTTTTTTTTTCAAATGCACTTTTGAGAAAAATATACTTAGAAGTAGTTTTTAAAAGCTCGGTCAAACAGTAATTGCTGCTCAGAAGTGCTTTTCAAATTAATTAATCAAATACAAACTATTTCTCGTCAAATTCACATTTGAAAAAAGCACTTTTAAAAAAGTCACTTTTCAAAATAAGCTTATTTTTCACCTTGGCCAAAGGAACTATATATAGCATGCTATCCCTTTTCTTTTTTTTAAATTTGTTGGGACTAATAGCTAAAATCCAAGAAGAGCGCGTGGATGTGGCAACCAGACATGACGTCTTTTGTAAAGTTCAGCGAAAGTACGAATTAATGGAAAACGAAAAAAGACCGCAAAACTTATGACTGAATCAAAACAATTATGGAAAAGAATAGTACAATAAGGCCGCGTTTGGCTGGGCGAATAAATAAGTCATGGGACAAGAAAGGGCATACTACTACTTTCCCCAAATATACAGGTACCGCCTTGCAATCCAGCCGTCAACCTCCAAATTGCGTTTGGTTTGCGAAAACACAAATTGTTATATTTCTTCCTTTTGGGAGACTGCGGAAGTGTGAGTTAAAAATCCGAAACGCAAGTATAGTGTTTGAAGAAAAATACGCACTCATTATTAAGTAAATGAATACAAGACGAATTCATGTAAATATAGTTTCACTTAATAATGATTAGACGATACATATTTTTACTTTAAATTTTGTGACTTTTATGATTAAATTTATTAGTATAGTATAAGCACCAACTAAGTATTTTTCATGTTTGCTTGTAAATTACTTTTATTATTATTATTATTATTATTATTATTATTATTATATTTTTTCTTTTATATTGTTGGGATGCGAAAAACTAGAGATGATAAAGAATGAAGACATTTTGAAAAGGTGACCTTTTCCTCTCGTCCGAAAAGTATGTTCAACTACCTTACGCAGAATGGTAGTTTAGCATAAGCCATGTCAAAAATGATAAGTTTTGAAAAATTAAAAGAGCGACACAATATGGTAAACTAAAATTACGATTAAATTTATTTTTTGAAGAGTGAATATAAACTTTAATCAAAAGGTATGTGCACACGTCAAGACTATGGCAATCTGTAACTTTGAGTCATGGGAATCACGTCACTGAGTTCGAGAAATTCTTTTGCATATACAAATGTTCCACATTCGCTTATTGATGAATCCAACCGTACAAGGGAGATTCCAGTCATGTTTCTGCAAAACTACCCGTAAACCTAGCTCAGTTACTAGGAGTTGAACTTGTGATTATTTTTTCCTGGAAGAGAAACAAAGCAAAAAATTCGTTACGAATCAAGCGAGGAGATGCAATGCTAACA
This sequence comes from Nicotiana obtusifolia, assembly GCA_002018475.1. NCBI lineage: Eukaryota > Viridiplantae > Streptophyta > Magnoliopsida > Solanales > Solanaceae > Nicotiana > Nicotiana obtusifolia. Next base: position 200,644 of record MCJB01004558.1, read on the forward strand.
ACATCTCCCACTGCACGCGAAGAAATACTTAAAAACGCAAATGCATATCATTCAAAATGAGAATCCAAACTAAATATCAAATTGATTAAACCACCAGCTACTAAATTACCTTTTATGTAAATATGAGCATTAAAGACCACCCAATTTCTACAAAAATGGTGACGAATATAATAAATAATCTCACGTTTCGATGAACATAAAACCTCTAAGTTTAACCACATGAACCACAGTAGAAATATCAATTCGTAAGGCAATACAAATCCACCCCTGTCCCAGACTTCTTGAAGACATGCAAGAACTCCTCAAAGCTCAACTGTAAAGAAGGTGTGGACATCATTCGAAAATCCTTTAAGCTACCTACCATCACGAAAAATATCGCCGATAGTTCCTATCATAATACTTCGCCGAAGACCCTATCCGTGTTCGAAACCACCCATCCAATATTAGGAGGTGACCAGTCTAACGAGACTATCTCTCTACTCTTAAAAATCTTCCCAATATTTTTTTAACGGAAGCCAAAAAGTAATACAAGCTCTAACCATATACCGCAATATACTGATTTCTTGCTTAGGTAATATTATTGACGGGTCCCACTTGGAAAAAAAGTGATAAATCAATAATTCGTGAAAATTATAAGATAATACATGCTTATACACAATAAATCCACTTGACATAAGTGTACGTGGAATGTTTTAGCTTGTCACAAACAAGATAGACACATGACAAGCTGACAACATACAGTAAGACTACTTATATTATAAAAATCATTTTGGTTAACAAACACAATATTAACAATTACAGTTTGTCACTCAGTAGAGTACTTATATACTTGCAATATGAAATATATAGAAATTAAGCTCAATGAGAAAAGACAGAGGGCCCATTAAACTAATCTTTACTAAATATTATCAGCACTTAAATAGGGCATGGATTGATAGCCAAAAAAAGAATTAATTGCAACTTTTTAATGTACCAAGGATAATAATGTTCTAATTTGTTCCTATTCGATAGCCAAACAAGACCTAGTGCTCTTTCGTATTCTCTTCTTTCGTCTCTTCTGTTCCATAGGCCCAACACTCAGAATTGGGTGTCACGTGTAAACTGCCATTTTCAAGGACTATCTCCTGATTTCTGGTATTCCGACCGGCGAATTAGCCGTTTTCCGGCTAAACCCCATAATGGAGAAAGAGCCTCTCCTCCCATATGTCAGCCCCAGAACACCACCCCACCCACCCCCATACCCACCCCCTATCTCCCTTTGCCCTTTACCTGAAGACAATGAAATCTCAATCCCTCCCCCTCTTACCCCTTCTGAACTCAAAGAACGCCTTATCTTTGGTACCTCTGAAGCTTCTGCCACTGCTCTTGATGCTTTCACCTTTAACAACTTCACCTCTCCCGAGCTCTCTGCTTCTTCTTCTTCTGCCCAAAAATCCAATCTTGAAAACACTGATATTAACAATTCTTGGTTGCTTGACCCAAATTATCCTTCTTGGACTAAGAGTAATCTTCATAGGTCCAAAACTGCACCAGCTATGGCCGCTATTAATGATATTGACCAATCACCTGTTCCTAAGCCACCCCAGTTTGGTAAAAACTCAATTGTAGGACAAGGTGTTGTGCTTTTGATACTATACTTGACTCTTGGAGTGGGTATTTATTCTTTATTTAGGGATCATTTTAAGGCTACTGAGACTCACCCTGTTGTTGATGCTTTGTATTTTTGCATTGTTACTATGTGTACTATTGGTTATGGTGATATAACTCCTGATAGTACACCTACCAAGTTGTTTTCCATCTTGTTTGTGCTTGTGGGGTTCGGGTTTATAGATATTTTGCTTACTGGGATGGTTAGTTATGTGCTTGATTTGCAAGAGAACTATCTGTTGAGGAGTATTAAAAGTGGGAGCGTACATGATGCTAGGTCTTATATTATTGATGTGAAGAAGGGAAGAATGAGGATAAGAATGAAGGTGGCACTGGCATTGGGTGTTGTGGTTCTTTGTATTGGAATTGGGGTTGCGGTTATGCATTTTGTTGAGAAGCTTGGGTGGTTGGATGCATTTTATTTGTCAGTTATGTCGGTTACCACTGTGGGGTATGGCGATAGGGCATTCAATTCAATGGCCGGTCGTATCTTTGCATCGATTTGGTTGCTTGTGTCTACACTTGCAGTTGCTCGAGCCTTTCTTTACTTGGCTGAGGCCAGAGTAGATAAACGTCATAGGCGAATGGCAAAATGGGTGCTCGATCAGGATTTGACTGTTTCACAGTTTCTTGCTGCGGACATTGATAATAATGGATTCGTGAGGTAAAAGTTGTCTTTTCCTCTTGAAATTATTGCTATTTGTCTTAAAATAACTTCATAAGTTTTTACTCTATTTGCTGATACTTGCCATAGTCAATCTCAAGGAATTTGTAGATGAGATATATGCTTGGATTTTACCTTTGAATGTAGTGTCATATAATTTTCCCCTTTAGACTTTAGTTGTTTGCGTCCGTTGGAACCTGAGTTTTGACGCAAACAAATTAGTCAAAGCTCAAACGTGTAGTTCGCCTAGAATATTAATTTGTGGATGGGACCGTTCATTCGATCAATTTGGCAGAAAACACAGATACCTGGCAGATTGTGGGTCGCTTGGAATTATTACGTGGGAAAGCTGATTTGTCTTTTTTGTCCCTTAATTTTATAAGCGAAAGAGTAAGTGAAGTAGCTATGAGTAAACACGACAAGATCCTATTTCTTAGACTTAAATGCTTTTCAGGTTTTTTGGCTAGTATACTTTACTGTCTAACATCACACTTAGAATACTGAATTCAGGGTGCAGTAATAGTAGATGAACTCTCTCACATTCAAGAAAAGGTACAGAAGTTTTCTGTTCAAACCAACTGAAAAAAGAAATTGGTCAATGTTGAGAGGGTAGTGGTTCATTGGAATCAAGCGTTAGGATATATATTGGCTTCATTCCTTGTAAGAGAGAATTTTTCATCATTAAAGTAGGTGGAACAAAGGAAAAGGGGATGATCATGTGTGTAGAAGCTTTTATCTCTAAGGATTTATTTGCTGGCGAAGCACAAAGCTTGTATTTTTAATTGCAGATTTCCTTCCTCTAATGACTTGCTCTGTTTTTGTTGCTTGACGTCTTTTTCAGAACTTAATGAGCATAACTGAATAATATAGATATCTAAGGAGAGAAAACATATTCCATGTTGAATCTTGATGTTTAAAGAGTCAATACTTATGGTTTAGGAAGTACACTGTATCTGGTATATGTTAAATCTTTTGCATTCCTTCAACATATAGAAGGAAATTTCCTAGTTTGTACTCTTTCTGGTACTTTCTTGGTACTCTTTAATGAAATGTATTACCTGTTCAAGCTTATCTCCATACTAATGCTTGACCCATGTTTAGCAAGAAGTGAAATTTGGAAAACACATGTGCATAAGATCTTGTTGGATCTACGCAGATTACAAATGATTGCTTGAATCGTGAATTTGCCAGTAGTTGCCATCCAAGATTCGGTCTGACTTAATTGGTTGACATCAGTCCCTTTGGAAATGGCCTTGCTTGAAAATGCAAAATAACCTACGCGAAATATAACTGCCCTTAACCTAATTCCGAGAAAAGGTACAGTCCATGGTACGTAGAGATGAAAAAATCCTCTTTGTTGCACCTCCACTTTCTTATATATTTGGTTCTTTTGCACTTAAAGTGACCATGCCGATCATAAAACTTATTTGTTGCCAAGCCTGGTCATTTTAGCTTCACTCTCACAACTTGTCTGTGCTGTACGAATTGAAACAGTATTTACTGTTTTACCTCCAATGCAACCAATGCTTTGATCTTGATCTTCCTGATGTTTGCATATTTGGTTGGTATTTGTCCTCCTTACAGCTTTCAGAGATATGCTAGCCAGATGAATTTAGCATAGAGAAGTTACTAGAACTTGAAGAAGTTGAAAGCATGTTGATTTTTAAGTTTAGATGCAGAAACAGGCAGAAACTGCGACCGTCGTACATATGAGTGTATAAGATTCTAGTTAACATGCAGGGATAATTTTGCTTTTCCATTCCATTAAAAGAGCACCAAAAGGGTAAAATGTGGTTTTGGTTTGATTTCTGCCTGCGGCTACTTACTTTTTGAACCTTTATACTTGATTTAGTCCTGTTTAGGAAGAAGTCTAAACTTTTAGATATGTAAGATCTATACATCCTGTAAGCTCTCCAAAATCCGTAGGTAGTTAATGGTTGTTAATGACACTTCTCGTAAAAATTGTTTCAGTTTATGAGATGCACTTGTATGAGTTGTATATTTTGGTAGCTTCAGATTTCATTCCCCTTCTCTCCTTTTTGTAATGCTTCCTTTCTTATCTTTTTATCCAGTTATAGTATTGCACACAGTCATTATTCATCAATAGCTATATTAAATATTTTAATTTGCTCAGGATGAAATAACAATCAGTCCAGAGTACATTGATCTACAATCAACAAAAAGAGGTACCAAGTTAGGAAGACAGGAGGATAACACATGTCAGCCAGAGCAAAGTAAATTAGTCCAAAAATATTACCATCATTTTGAGTTATATCAAAAAGTCATTCTTTTTATTGCTGAAGTACCTAGCATACCTTGTACAGACATTGTCAGTAATTGTTAAAATAACCTGAATATGCCTGCCATAAGTTTAGTAGCTTGCATAGCTCGTAATAAGGTGTACTTGTTAGGAACCCTTAATGATAGTAATAAGACATTAAAAAGACGAAAATTTTTAGTGATTTAGGTCTATTTTAACTTTACTTTAATTGTTTGAGAGGAGCATATCGACTATATCCAGAATATATAACAAAGAGTATGGATTTAGAGTCGATAATCTAGTTAACCCAAACCAGAGAGAATCACCTTACAAAGTTCACTCATTAAAGAGGTTTGCACAAAGTGTTTTCAATACTGAATTTTCTCACAATATTACTCTTTACAAGATCCCAAAAAGGGAAATAACAAGAGACAAGACTGAAGAGTTGAAATAATGCATGGTGTCTGATAGATAAAACATGCCCATTTACAGGCAAGAACTAGCGTTAGTTCTACGTCTCGATCCGTGAACTGCTAGACATCCACTCCACTCTTCAGTTATATGGTCTGCAAGACATTAACTTAATCAAAGTAGGAGCCACTAAGAATAATCTTCATCAGAAACAAAGTTCCTGATCCAAAAAAAAAAAAAATTCTTCATCACAAGCAGGGTTGGTCCCATAATTTGAAGGCGGCAGGTACACCTAACAATGGCCTTAAAGTGTGAGTGGGGTGTGTTTGTTCGGTTCGATCTGATTTGGTTTCATTAGGTTTGGTTTTTGATTCTTTTTGAGTTAATTCGTTTCATTTTATTTGGTTTTGATTGGTTAATATGCAAATTGATCACCTCATCGAAATGAATTCTATATGATTTTTCTGGTTTGACTTTTTATTCAGTTAAGATGGCAACGATCTCTACTATGCACTGTAGTAACATTTCCATGGTATAAGGATGAACTAACATGGACCTTTCATTATGTAGCTTTGTTGCTAATAAGAATATGTTACACACTAGAAGGGATTTACTCATGCAGTACGCCAGTTAGCAGGACCATTTCAATAATCTGCTATCTCTAACTCGAGGGAGAAGAGTTTTAGCTAAGAACCATGATACTTAATCCTCAAGTTGCTTATTAAAGGTGCTAGCTCAAGATTCTTGGAGCATTTTCAGTAAACTTATTTAGCATACCTAAGCTAACAGCTTAAATATGCTTCTTGTCCTAGGTCTGTGTCTTTTGAAATACTTGCAAATGGCATGCTTGTCCCTGTTTATATTCATGGGTTTATTCTACCACTAGCTTATGAACCAATCAACTACGTAGATCAGTTATTCTAATCGGCCCTAGCAACTGTTTCAGTGGTAATGATAGTTAAAGTTGAGTGTTGGTCGTAGTAAATTTAATCAAGTTATTTAGCTAGATGAGAGTCTTTTGTTTTGCTGCTTTTGGGTTGAGACTGCATAGAACTTCAGGATCTCTACCTTTCACATTCAAGAATATGCCAGATTGATTTCTGACCTGTATCCAAGTATAGGTAGTTGATGAATCATTTTACTTTTACCTACTAATTCGAGGTATGGTCTAACCACATACTAAAGGTCAGGAAATATCTTTTGTACACGTTCCTCGATCAATATTGGCAGAAATGCACCGACTCATTTCAGACTTACATTTAGGTATCCCCTTATCCATGGAAGTCCTAATAACTTTAATACAACTAAATAAAGTTATTAGGATTCCATGGACAAGGGGAAACCTTTATATGTTATATGGACAGTCTGGCTAGAGAGGAATGGCAAATGTTTTGAAGGGGAAAAAGACCATATTTCATATGTAAAATACAGATGTAAAGAAAAGTTACTCTTTTTATGGAAAATATTGTATATATCCTGTCAAATATTTTGTTAGACCCTCTGAAGCTTGTGGAGGGCGAGTCCTTATTTTTTGTACATTTTTTTCTGTACTTTCTTGGTACTTTTTATTAATTAAATAGCTTATGTTATAAAATATGTTATAAAAAAGATTATTTTGTTGCTTCTCCTGTCTTGGGAGAAATTGGCGTTTCATGCCTAAATAAATACCGATTTTTGGTGTCATATAAATCCAAACTATTCTGTGGTGATGTTGCCAAGAAATGAGTCATAAGAAATCTTTAGTTTAGCTCTTCCCATTTTTGAATTTAACAGGTATTTTCAACTTTCAAATTTAACTTGGAATTGTTAAATTATCTGAATCCTCTTTTCCAGTGACTGCCATGAATATTTGTGTGGGTATAATTGGGTTTATGATTTTTGGGCCTTTCTGTGAAGCTGTGCGATGAAGCTAAGGTAGCTTGAGTTCTTCTAGTCTAACCCAATCATGAGAGCGTAGAGTTCGTGACTCTAATATAATTGCAAGGTAATTTGACTTGCCATCCGAAGTTCCAATTCTTTTCTTTTGACCTTTTGGGTTCCAGTTTGCCATCCAGTTTTCGTATGTGCAATCCTGTTACCTTTCTGATCATAACTCTCAAGTGGTGCACAAAAATTTTAGTGTCACCTGCAATTTGAGCATTTTTAATTAGATATTGCTAAGTAGTCACCTGAAATTTAAACAAAAAGTGGGAATTGCATAGCAAATTTAAAAATGTAGTATGACAGTATCTGGTTTAGTTGACTTGTTTGCCAAGCTGAATGAAGGGGTTTTTAGACTGAATCTGATATGTTTATTGGTAGGTGATCTTTTTTCTTTTTCACTGTATGATTACTATAGTTTGTTGTTTAAACTACTTGGTCTTTCGTTGATCAAACTGTCAGAGTCGTTTTTGGCTTAAATTCCCACTACCTAGTTGATTCTTGAACTGTGCCTACTGGAAGTTTGATTATATGGTTATGGGAAATATGTGGCTATGCCTGCTTTTGCACCTTCTCTGTGTGTCAGTAGAATTAGAACATGTGATATTGATTTTGCGTCTTCTATGTGTTGCAGTAAAGCAGAATATGTGATATACAAACTGAAGGAGATGGGGAAGATCTCAGACAAGGATGTAATGCTGATTTGCAAGCAGTTTGAACGGCTGGACGCTGGAAACTGTGGAAGGATTACTCTCGCTGATCTAATGGAAAGCCACCACCATTAAACGTTTAATTGGCGGCTTTTTATTGGACAGTAGGGAGAGGGAAAAAAATGAGTTGCAGCATCTAGGATTGGCAACCGGACAGGGCAGAGAAAATGTCTTGGTAAATATGGTCTGGTGGAGAAATTGGGAAACCTGATTTCCCTAGTTTTATGGGAAGGGTGCTCCATTCTTGAGTGCAGATCTTTGATGATGTAAGAATGGAAAATTTTGGAAGTGTCTTGGAAATGCAACATTGAAATCTTGCAAAATTCTGAAGCAAAAAAAATAAAATAAAAAATTATTTGTATATAACTATATGATAAAAGTGATCTTAGAGGGAGAAAATGATATTCTCAATATGATACCTAATTAAGTATTTTGGGAAGTTTATTTTTGAGAATATCTTATATAACATGCAATTTTATACTATTGGACTGAGACGAGCTTAAAGGAAGCGATGTGGACAATTAATGAGGTTGCATATGGTGTATCCTAATTTGCTTGAAATTCAGAAGTAGTAGTTATACATCCATATCTTGGTTTCCAGGAAGGGAAAGAGATCTTTTTTGGTGTTAGAAAATGTTTTTTTCTTCTTATATACTCCCTCCGGTCCACTTTAATTTATTTTTTGGCCGTTTTCGTACATATTAAGAGATTCACCTTTTAGCATTAATTAACAATGAAATTGACCATATTAACCTTAATTTGTTTATTGGAAGTACAATAAATACTTCTAGGATCTTTACAAGGACAATTTTGAAAAAAAGAATTTCTTAAAAAAAAAAAAGGTCAAAAAATCAATTTAAAGTTGACCGGAGGGAGTATTTTCTATTCCCTTCAAACAAATACATCTAAGTCTGCGATATTCATTTTTCTTTCCGTTTACTTTTAATAAAAGATAGTGAACAATAGGAAAAGTTTCTGAGAAATATACTTTCTATCACTTCTCTTGTCATCCGATTAAGGCCTAAGCGCTTAATACAGCTAGATTATTCACCAATTCAAGTGCTAATTAAATCCAATCCAGTAACATATGCATCTGACAAGACTTGATGTTTTTTGACCTTTACTTTTTTTTTTTTTTTTTTTTTTTTTTTTTTTGGTTGCCCTCTCTTTTTGGGATGAATTAAAATGATTCACCTATATGAAGACTTAACTTAGCAATGGGGTTCGAAAGAAAAACTTGGCAATGGGATGAATACCAACAATATATGCATGTAGTATATGTATATGTACCTAATTAAGTCTCCAGATATATACCCTTAAGAATTTATATGAGGTGTGTGGTCTTCAAAGACCTTGACTAATGGGCAAAGATTTGGAGTAGAAATCTATACCATTCAAAAGATTATAAAATGGAGTATTTAGTGTTTAAAAATGAAGGGTGCAGTTGCAGTATGACCTGACCTTGTCTAGTTTTACTCCAAAAATTAATATTTAGATTATTGTGCTACTTGATGGTTGTCAACTTTATTTTTCTTTATAACTTTCTTTGAGGTCTTAAGTTTTACTATTGTTTTATTCCAGTTGATGATTAAGAAATTATACAATAAAGTAATTATGTCAGGTAAAAAGGAGAGCTTTTTTCAGTTGAATATTTATTCATACATCAGCAGTCAATTTGATCACTGAGCATATGTAGGAATCCTAGATTTATAAAGTAACATTAAGAAAATTATTGGTTAATAAAAAATGGAGGAGGAAGCCATGCCAAAGTAGTTAGAATTGGTCAAAAATATTCTTAGTGAGTCTTTTAGAATCTAATCGTCCCAAGACCCTTCACACTTGGGCCATTATTGGATTATAAGCAAGAAAACAAGTATGAGACAATGCACATATAATGTGTTCTAGCTCAATTACTTTGTATAGTTGATTTCTTTTCTTAAAAAATTGAACGAAGCATCTCATGTTGTTTAAGAATCGAACATGTTGACTAATACAGATCATTCCAAGTGGAGTAGATGGATTTTGATGATTGGAAATGTTGACTTTTGAGAGTTTTTGACTCAATATGTTAATGAATTAAGACTACTTTTAATAAAAACAAAATGTATCAGGATGGGCACCAATAATGCGGCGTGAATAGAATTCACAATTAATTATTTGCATGTTAATTAGTTGTTTTGAAGGATATAATCGTTATTTATAAATGAAATTTACATAAGCAAGACTATCATTGGTTCATGTGTCTCAAAATGTAATTGAATTTAAACAAACTTCTGATTTATAATTGAAAATTAACGAGGTGAATAGACATATATGGTCGTTATATTTCACAGCATATAGAGATGATTCTAGGTTATTTTGCTTTTAATGCTTGTTTATGTTTTATTTCTGACCTTGCAGTTTCAAAGTTCACTACTGACTGCTTTGTGAAAGATAGGAGATTTCAAAATCATGAAGTATGGTAGAGGAAAGGAAGAAAGTAGCAATCTATATGACTCTGATAATGATTTCATCTCCTTTGTATTTTATGCCAAAAAAGGGGAGTGTCATCCTTCATCATATGATTACTCAAAGCCAACAGTTAAATTCAACAACGTCTAATATAAAAATATATTTGCACTATTTCTCGAAAGAAGTTTGTACGAGATCTTTATTAATTACTACTTGGGCTAAAAAAAATTCTTCTTGATGATAAGTAGTCTGGTAAATTGCCATAACGGTGCACTTGTCATGAATAGGGTGATTCCATTTGCTTCAAACAGCAGCAAGAATAATATCAGGAAAATTTACAAAAATCCAAAATCCTCGGAATCTTTGATGTTTGTTGAATAAAAACATTGGTTTAGTCAGCCAAAATGATACTCAGTTGCCAACAGACACATTAGACCTTTGTATATATGGTCTTGATTCTTGAAGTTGCTGCTGTAAAGTATAAACAGTACTGTTGAGGTTGAATTCAGTTTAATATATTAATGTGTAATTTTGACTTTACAAGTCTAAATTAATAAGTTGGTCAGCCATATTCTACTGGTATCTTGAATATATCAATGTCCTCGAAAGAAAAGAAGGGGGAGATGGGGTAAAATCCATGATTATACTAATTCCTTATTTTTTGGCCATAGTCATTCCTGGTCTTAGTTTTATTTTTTCTCTTTTAGGGGTCATAGTTTTAGTGATAAACCTACCTAAACATACCCGGTCTTTAAATGTGTGGTTAAAAAGAAAAAAAACAAAGTTTCATCGCTCTGCTATTACAAAAATCCGTTGTTATTTTAAAACAAAACAGGGAAAAGGTTTTTGTTGGGCTAAACTAGTCCAAATACACTTTTTAACATAGTGTGATATTATTTTTTTGGGACCAATCCCGCACGATTTTCCCCAAAAGACCTCATACTATTAAGAGATCCCTACATCCTTATATGTAGGCTCCCAATCTTTTCAGCTATCAACGTAGGACTTTATTCGCACACCTAACCGTTTCTCGCAATGTCATTATAACTCGAGAAAGACAAAGTAGAAATAACTTTTCGTACATCAAAAGTAAACTAACTCAAATAGTAATATATTCAGTGACTCATAATATGGTATTACTTTATAACATGTGTAAACCCCTCTTACAAAGTGTAATGATCTTTATTTTTATTCACAGGGCCCTCTAAAAGATGTATGGTTAGGTTGCTATTCGAATTTTGAGGATTGCGAAGATAATTACGCTTGACTTTGGAGTGTGGAGTTTTTTTAATACCACCTCATATCCCCTAGTTTGCTAGTTTGCTTTGGAGAACTCAACGCAGTCTTATCTTGGAGGTTTTCGATCTTCAAAATGTAAAAGAAAAAACCTTTGTTTCTTAATAATATTACTCCTTAAAACAATATGTTGACTGTTGAGAAGGGAGTATTGGAGTAATCGTAAAATTATTTATGTGAGATTTATATGTCATAGTTTCGAAATATGGAATCAGTCACTGATTCTTGCATTAGGGTAGACTGCTTACATGACATCTTTTTTAGGGTGCGGTTCTTTCTCGGACCCTGTGTGAAAGCGGAGTACTTCGTGGACCTGACTGTTTTTTTTTGTTTTTTGTTTTATGTTGACTGTTTAGAGCCAGAAAGAACCTTTTGCGACTAGAGGTGGTAAAATAGTTAAAAGAAAACAGTTATTCACTCATATTATACATTAAAATATGAATTGGATAATAAACATTTTAAAAACAGATCAAATATGGATAAGAATCATATTATCCACTTAGAAAATAGATAACTAATGAGTTTAACTTTTACATTTATAAAGTCTCAAATTGGGGGTTCCTCAAGTTTAATTGGGAGACTAAGAATTCTCCCAAAAATGATCATATATATTCAACAAGCCATAGATAATATGGGTATTCATATTATCCGCCGGTTAACCCGTTTTTTATCTGTATTAAATATAGATCGAATCGGATAATTTATCCATTTTTCATTACCCGTTGCTGACCCGCCCCGCCCGTATTCTTTCTTAGCATGATATTTAACATTTTCAGACTTGAAAAACCTTTCACTGAGTGAATTTTCTTAATCTATAATATTTTCTTTCAGTTGCAATTTGCAAATTAAAAGAAAGTGGAATTTTTGAAGCCACCCAAGTGCAAGTATTATAATTGTTCTTTACTTGAATTACTTGTTTAAGTTTTATTGGGTCATTACACTGCTGAGTAATAAACAAATGACGTGCTACGTTACTTCAAATTGAAGCTTTTGAAGTTTGAACTAGTCCACAATCTCACCTTTTTTTAGCAAGAAGAAGACTAGAATGGTGTCAACATTTGCTATGATGAAGTTAGAAAGGTGCCTTTTGAATAAACTTTTAGACTTGGAATTGCTATGAAATGATCATCGATCATATGGTCCTTTTTTACTTCATTATACTTTTCTCTTGTGTCAACGTCCGAAAGATTCCTTTTTATTTGTTTTTATAAAGTATGCAAACCTAACAAATAACCTGCCCCTTTATCTTCTGTACTGATGGAGACTTCCCAAACAACACAAAAAGACCATCTTTTTTTGTCACATATAATGGACACAAGCTATAAGGTCAACATTTTCATGCTTCTCCATCTCTTTTCTTCCTTTTGATTTTACAATTTTGATCTCTTCCCAAAAAACTCCTCTCCCCTCTACAATAGAGCTCTTAAATAAGAAAAAATTGCTTTATTCTCACTTATTTATTTATTTATTTAACATGTCGAGATGATCACAATGGATGTGATTTGGAATTGTAAGTTGTAACTCTATCCCTGCACTATTTAGGTGTTCAAATTCTACCAGATTTCTCCCAAGTTGTATTTTTAATTTCCCTATCAATGGAAAACTCTCTTTCAATTTTGTTTCTCTATATTATATCTCATCAGTTCTCCAAGAAATTGCCAACGATATACTCATAAATGATAGAGTACAATGTATCTTCAGATTATTCATTAATGTAAATCCTTGTATATGTTATCACTTTTTGCTTATTAATATGTCTAATATATTGTCTCCCTCAAACATATCAGTCACGAGGCGGATCCTAAAATAAAATTAACGGGTTCAACCTTTAAGACTTTTAATACTAAAGTTATTGTTAAAAATGTAATATTTGTTCAAAATTTGCTGAGGTTTCTCACAATATATTTATTTTTCGTATAAAAAATAGTGGATTTATCTGGGTTATGAACCCATAGACGTTTATGAACTCCATTCATCAATGTACACACAGGGGTTGATTTAGGAGGTGTGGTTCCGAACCCTATAGTCGAAAAATTATAAATTCTCTCGCAAATATTCTGCCTCCGTTACACATAAATATGGAATAGTGTCATGCTTCTAGATAATACATGCCTCTATTATGGACTTAACAATGATTATTGGCCAATGATCATCCGCTTCCCATCTCTAGCACTTGTGTATAGCCTCATAGACTATCATTGTGTTGCATGTGTATTTCTTCTCCCTTTCTTGTTTGAGAGAATTAAGGAGATGATAAATGTATTATGCATGAGGTATTTCCAAACGTCACGCTTTCTCAAAAGTTCTATAATTAGCTCTTAATAGTTAAGTAATTAGGGTTCGATGATTGACTAGTCTCAATGGCTATAACTCGAGCGTTACTAAAAAGTCATTATTTTGGTTTTTACGACGTAATTAGTTATGAATAATGCATTTGAGAATTTGAAAATGACATATATCTGTACTATCTTCATTAATAATGACATTCTTTTTCTCTTGTTACCAAATTATTTTTCTATTCTTCCCCTCTAAATAATGCAGATGCTCATCATATCGTCATAACTTAGGCTAGAATTTTATTCTATGGCTTCTCCTTATCGATAAGTTGTTGGATGAGAGGCAACAATGAAAAAATCGAGAAGAATCATTTCCTTTCATTTTGTTCTGTTTCATAGCCACCCAAGAGAATGGGGTAGGCAAATTGGAGGGGTACGTAGTTGGTTAGGAATTAGATCGTGACATCGTGAGTGATTCATTATGTAAGTATATATTAATTTTCGCATTATGCTAATAATTAAGATCTGGTTTAACGTTGAAAATATTTATCATTTGTTATAACCCTGGGATGTCGTTTTGTTTTTTCTTTCCATCAAATTCTACGTATTTAGCATTTCTTTTTATTTTCTTTGTTTTGATCTTTGTGCCATTTTGAGATTGAAAGCAAAATAAAAAGGACTTTATTCCCGAAAGAAAATTAATTGTATAATGTCATATATGTGTTCCTTCGGGAGATAATGTTGACAACTTCAACTCAAGGAAATGTTGGACCATGTGCCTTTGATGTTGTTCCACAGAGCAATTTTCACAAGGTAGAAAAATTAATACACTATTAGAATATCTAAGAAGTCAAATATATTTTGGCATATGTTTGGTACGGTAACTAATTTGGCTTTCAAAGCTATGTGACACATTTGATTAATTTATCCCTTTCCAAATTTCTGCAAACAAGTCAGGTTGATTGGCAAATTCATGCCTACTTTTGTTACTTTGCAGCTAACAAATCAGAAAAGGAGGAACAGTGTCAATTTTGTAGATTTATTAAAATCTTTTTATTCCTTTTAAGTAAAGAGATATATAAACCATTAATTAAAGGAAACAACTATGAACGAACAACAACTTACAATTATTCATCTAATGAAAAGAACATTCAATCGATCAATATTCCTAGCTGCATATCTCTGAGATATCAACCTAAGATTTTAATATTGGGTTATAAATCCAGAGAGAAGGGAATTTACTTCTAAGGGTTTGAAAAATGGAAATACTTGCCGGAGGTCAACAAGACAAATATTAATTATACACATCTAAAGAGAGGTGAATAAGTATGCAGACTATCTGGCAAATAAAAATCATAAATATGAAAAAAAAAGAAAAAAGATTTGCTAGTTTTGGTACATGCGATAAAAGAAATTAAGTTTTTGCTCGGGGGAAATTTATACTGTACGTATACATGCGTAGCTTATAAAAGATTTAGATGTATGTATTTAGTATTTCCCATTGCACCAAAAAAAGGTCATTCTATATAACACTTTTGATTAATATATAGTACAATTACTCGTAAAAGTCTTGCAAGATAAAACAGAGGATTTGGTTGGGAGATTGATGGCTAGTTTTGTCACCCAGCAAACTACTCAAAGGAAGTAGGAAAAGTGTCATAATACTTATATGATTAAGCAAACCAATAAATATGCGCCAGCAAAAAATAAAATGAAATTTAAAAAAGGGTTAAATCAGAGGAAAGCTGTTTGAACAATTAAGCTGTCATTTTGTCAAATAAGTGTGGCATCTCCATCAGTTTAATTAGTCTCACCAAGGCCTTTCACTTTGCTCATTCTTCTACGGAATTAAAAAGCGCACATAGTAGATTAATTTTCTTCTTTTTAGCAAAAGTAAAAGAATGTCTAAAAAACTAAATTTCAACTATCATAATTAATCTCTATTGTGGTTGGTAATCAACCATGCAAAACCCTTGAATTCTTTACAAAAGCTGTCCCCTTGTTTTCCTCATTAACAATGTTCAAATTGCTAAATGAGTGCATCTAATATAATGGCTAACGTTGCTACACTTTGCTCACATCTTCCTTACCGCTTCTACCTACATTAAGTACATGCTATGTTCATATTTTATGAGAATCCTTAACAGCTATCTTTCCCCAACTAGTTCTTCAAAAAATTACCATAAAGTTTTCTTTTTGGTTGGTACGAAATATTATACATGTCATCACAAAGGAGAGTGTCTGTTGAACGTTAGATTTAATATTACATGCCGTAGTTAATTTGACAAAACAAACGTTCCTACTTTTTTTTTATTCAAAAAAGCTTCTAAAACAAATACGAAATTATATATGTGAGTGTCGTATATACATATTGGAAGTTGATGATAGAAGAGCTAACAAAAGTATAATGGCAGAGACGGAGTTAGAGTTTTGAGATTATAGATCTAAAACAGATAGCTTAATAGATTCTGCATATATGTTATATTTTTATACTAAGTATATTCTTAACATAAATACAAGATTTGAGCCAAATTATTGAGTTCTATTGAATCCACATGTATAACTTTAGCTCCGCTCCTAATGTGAGGCTTAAGGTAGTGAGAAAGAGATAATGCAGGAACTATTTGTTGATGCTTAATAGCAGTCAGCTAAATATACTAGTAAAAGTACAATGGGGTTAGCTACCTCCTTAAGTAGTTTTCATGGATGTCAAAGCACAGAAAGGGTGGGTAGATAAGATAAGGCAATACTTTTTCCAAGTCCTTAGCTTTTACTACTGTTTGGTTTTTTCTTTTGACCAGACCTCCTTTTCTAGAGTTCATCGTCATTTTAAGGTGATGCCAAAGTTGTTTCCCACCCCTTTCAATAATTTGTTCCTTGTCAATATTCAACTCTATTGAAATTAAAGTTATTTCCCTTTTTTCTAAGTTATCATCACTATGTATGAATTTTGACTGAAATAATCATAATTTTGAAGAAGCTAAAAATGGAACATAAAGCAAGAAATATATAAGAAGAGTATTTTCCTTTCAACCATGAGGATCTCATGTGTTGATTCGTCAACAAACGAACAAACCGCGGTATACAATTTCCCTTCAACATTTGCTAGCTACGTGAATGATGAAAATATGGAATAAAATAAAGAGGAGATTTTCACATTTTATCAATTAAGCTTTGATAGGATTGAGAACAAGAGTACTACCACTATTGCTGCATCGGAATAATACAAGAAGAAAAAAAGTCAACATTTCAACTCTATAATTATACAAGAAAAGATTCTCTTTTACTAGGTCTAACTTTGGTCTACAGTATTTTTATTGGTACAGTAACATGCAATTTGTGCCTAACTTAATCTAAAGCTAAGGGTTTTGCTTCGTTGGGGTATGTCGGACTAATAGATATACATAGGGTTAGGGTAGTAGCTAGGGAGTACAAATTTGCATGGCACACGCACCCAAAATAAAAAATAATTTTTTAAATAAATATAGTCACAATCTGGCCGCAATTCTAGCGGCATTTGGGAGGACGTTTCATTGGATTGAGTAAAGAAATGGAACAACCTTCAACTCTAATCAAAGAGGTCAATTATATAATTTAATCAATTTAGTTGAACGTACGATTATTTAGGTAAAGGTGCTTAGGTTAAAGGTCAAAGAAAGAGTTCTTTTTTGCGTTTATACAAAGACAAAGCCATAAAGACGTGAATTATTTTAAGGGCTGGGCATTTATAGTATGAGATGGTTTAGTTGTCCTTAATTTGTTTCACTTTAGGACAATAATGTCTCATGGATACATATCTTAAGAAATAAAAAGATTTCGATTAATGTTTTATGTTAATATTTTTCTTTAATTTTTTTAATTAAAAAAAACTCTTTGCCGCATAATTATGAGAATGCCTACCCACGACAAAATTTTAGATAGCATGCTAACAAAAAGAAGGAATAAGGACCCTAAGGACCAAAAATGAGATCGACGTGGTCCTGAATTTTTATTTCCAGTTATTCACTGATGTTTAGCTTTGGAAATCGGTTTCATACTTCAAGTCATTTTAAATAGATCTTATCCACTTATACAAATCTTAACAAGTCGGTCTTGTTGGACAGATGTTCATCCCCGTATTAATACTAGGCTGTAAAAAAAAAATGCTAGTGTTTCTTACATATGTAGTAGTAGTATTCACTAGGGTGAAAATTTTAGATCAACATTTACCTCTTAAAAGTTATACAACTTGTCCAAAAGGTCATGGGCCATGTTATTGATTGCTTTTTGGGTATATATTTTGTAGATTCGTTTTACCCTTCTTTCATAAGAATCGTTGTTTACTATAAAAATTGATAACAATTAAATTTATATATGATTTTAAGAATATGCAGATTAATTCAATACAAATAATAAATGGTGTCAGATTAAACAGATAAAATACGTAATAAATTGTCAGACCAATAAGGAGAGTGATCCGGAACTCGGTAACGTCTTAATGAAATGCCTGCCGTAGATCCCGGACTCACACTAATGAAGAACTGATGAACAAAACTAAAAACTTTGAATAACAGGGAATATAAGAGTATATTGCCTTGATATGCGTGTTACGATGTGTCCCTATGAATAATAATCTTTTCCCTTTATATAGTAGGGGAGTTTTACCCTAAGTACAATTCTAAAAAAAGTAAAAATCTTCCGTTTCGCCGATCAGTAATACGAGCCGAGATTCGCGCCCGTGATATCCGGTTAGGCATGGACATCACGACCCTTTGTTAGTCGAGCGCAGCTACTTGGTAATGTTCTCTGAAGTCTTCAATCTTCAGATCGCCCTCGAGGATATGGCCCTGATATCCCCGAGGGCAAGTGTCTTTCCTGAGCCCTAATACGAGGGGTTCTTTGTTCTGACTCCAATACAATACGGTCATGTTCCTGCTCCGATTGGCTCACCGAGAAGACGAGTCATACAGCAGGCTCGATTTTACCCGTATACAGATAGTCCCCTCATTTCTCAGAGAGTATGCTTGCGAAACGATGGGAAACGACAGATGACTCCGGTTCCTTCGTTCGTACGTTTCGACGGGGAGCCGAAGCGTCCCATCAATCGCGTCGTTCTGACTTCGGACACGTGTCGTTCATCGGCAGGTTGCCTTCGAATGTGAAGCGTCAGCTGTTTCTCTATAAAAGCCTCATTCCTTTGTTCTTTTTCTACTTTCCGATCAAACCGCTATCTTCGAACCATCAACCATTATCAGAACCTTCATCAAATCTTCATCCATGTTCTTCAATCTTTATAGCAATCTCCAGATTTTTCCAAAATTTCTTCAAATCTTCATACCCTGTTCTTCATCTTTAAAACCCATTTCTCCAAAACTTCGTATTTATTCTTCAAATTTTCAAACTTTCTCTCAAATGATAATGGCAAAAACATTAAAAATCGTTCCTCAACAAGTTACTCTTCATCTTCTCAGTCGACCGCTGGCATTGAAGCGGTTGCCTTCGAGGTGGTGGCCCTCGAAACGGCTTCTCCTGTTGCGGCTGTTAACGAACCGGGCCTTGAGCCTCCTTTGTCACCGTTTATCCCTGGGGGCTGCTCAATTGCTGACAACTTCAAGGTCGAGAAGCCTTCGCACAAACAGTACCGGGGTGAAGGGGTCTTGAGATATATATGTTCCGTGACCGAGGATGTTTTTCCCATAGTCCGTAAGGACTGCGATTGGGAAGGCAAGAAAGACGTAGTAAGTCAGTTTTCCCACGTCCGGTAGACTTTCTTTCTACAACCTTGACTTTCACTAATAGAATAGTGAAATTAGAATAGGCTGAGAAAAGCGCTAAGAGGGAACCTTATGATATTACTTAAGTAACGGGGCGTAGCAGTTCTTCTTTCAAGCTCAAAATAGGCCGTGTAGTGCTATATCTCGTTCGTGATCCCCCTCGGGAATCACATCACTTTTGACATAGCACCCCAAGAGAACCTTTTAAAGAACTATTAGTACCCTTTACTTAAGAGATTACTTTCTTAGTAGTTGCTAAAGGCTTCTTTCTTCTATATCAGGAATATTGGTCAAAAGTGATCTTCAACTTGATTTTATCTTCAACAATAAGTTCTAATTATTTAGATAAATAAAAGAAAATGAAAAGAAATATATAAAGCAACGGAGCCGTCATAGTCTCTTTTAACTCCTCGCAAGGAAGGAACAAGTCGCTTCCCCTTTTCCTTCACCACTAGCTGTGCTCTCCCCGGACCCGAGGATGCCGTTACTGCCCATGTGAAGGGGTACTTAAGTGTTTATACTTATCCCCTTCACGCAGGGCCCGGTGGACCAGATCATCCTGGATTTTTGTAAGAGGTATGAAGTGTGCTGATAAGTGGAAATTTTGACTACTTATTAGCGCCTTTTAGCTTTTGTTTTAGTCCAAAAGCGTTTAATTTTGTTCCCTAAAACTGATAAAATATGCTAAATTGCAGGAATATTGGAAGATGGACTCCTGAGATGAAATTCAACTCAAAAAGGAGTAATCTAAACTAAAGGCCATAAAAGACACAGAAGCTCAGAAATGCGGACTGCAGAATATCATCTGCGGCCGCAGATGATGAATAAAAGGGCAGTAGATTTTTGTGCAAAGTGCGGTCCGCACATAATTTGTGCGGCCGCAGAAGATGGCTAGGAACAAAAGTTCAGAGTCTGTGCATACCAAGTCTCATAGAAGTGCGGTGCGCATAGGAATTGTGCGGCCGCTGAAGAAGTGCTACACGGCTGCAGATGTAATCGTGCGGACTATAGAAGAACAAGATGCGATTGCAGTTATAATTCTGCAGATCGCAGAAAGAAGGCCTCGCGGCTGCGGATCAGAATTATATGGCCGCAGACCTCCAGTTCCTACAAGTTGAAGAAATCTGCGGAGCGCGCATGGAATTATGCGGCCGCAGAACCTCCCAAAAGGCATTTTTGTCCTAAATTTTCAGCCTTGTATAAATAGACGAGTTTCACAATTTTAAGTAAACTTTTGAAATCAATAGCTACAGTAGCCATTTCTCTTTACTTCTTCTAGTAGTTTTTCATATTTTGAGCTATTTTAACATAGAGTTTATCATTTTAATCTTGCAATATGAGTTTAATTATCATTTCTTCTTCTTTTTCTTCAATTTCAAGCACGAGTAGCTAGATTTTCACTAGGGTTGTGACCCAACCCTAGTGTGTAAACCTTATGGGTGTTTAATTTAATGCTTGTTTATGGTGTGTTTATTATTTAGCCTTGTTCATGCTTTAATTTGTGGAATTAATGGTTGCAAACATTAGTTTATGCCTATTTGACTTGGTCTCTACTTGAGAAAGAGAGACTTAGTCTAGAAAAACTTGGCTAACAAGAAATTGGGTCAATCAAGAGATTGGTAATCCCAATTAAAGGGTTCAACCTAGAGATAGTAAGAACCCGCCTTGATCTTTTATTCAATCGTTTTGTGCAATACCCATTTGGACTTGAGAAAGCCAAATTGGGCAAAATTACTCTCTGACCGAGAGGTATTGAGTGGGTAATTGAGTGTTGATAGCTATAATACACCTCGATCAATAAAACAAGCATTAAGCTTTATATCTCATTAGCAAACACCTAGGTGATGGTCATAGCCCTAGGCTTTTTACAAAATTTGAAAAACAACAAAAATAATTTCTTAGTTTTATTTGTCAACTTGCACTCTTAGTTTTAAGTTAGACTTAAAAACAACTCCAATTTGTGGAAGTGTAAATTGAGTTAGTCAAATTCACATACTACAATATATACTCTTAACTCCCAAATATAGCTCTCTGTGGAAATCGACCCCGACTCTTGTTTGGTACTATCATTGCATTTGACCGTTTCATAACTTTGAATTGAGGTGTGAAATTGAACAAGATTAATTTTTGGCGCTGTTGCCAGGGAGCTAAAACAATGTTAGCTATATATTTAGGTGTGTTTTTGGGAATATCTTCTTTTCGTTTCTTGTTACTAACGTGTTGAGTTATTGTAGGTGCAATCATGGCAAACAATGAGCTCGAAAACATAGCTTTGGGGGATGTGAACATTGAGGATGATCAAATGGATGAGGTCCCTCTTGAATCTCAAACCAATAGATGAGGCTGTGCGCCTCAAGACAATGTTCCCGTTCAACCCCCACCTCCACCACGAGCTGCTCCACACCGGGTATTGCCGAATGAGGGGTACACAAGTGCTACAGTCCCTCCCCGAATTAGGGCGGGCAACTTCCAAATAACCAACGTGATGCTCACTTTGCGCGAGAAACGAGGGTTCTTCACCGGTGCACCAGACCAAAATGCGTATAAACACTTGAAGGGGTTAGTCGATAAGTGTTGGGGAGAAAACAAACAATGTCTCTGAGGATGCTTTGAGGCTAAGGATTTTTCCTTTCTCTCTACGGGGGAAAGCTTTAGATTGGTTGGAACGTTTGCCAAATCATTCCATTCATACTTGGGACGAACTAGCGGAGAAGTTTATTTCTATGTATTTCTCTCCCGAGCACATGGCTATTCTTCGGGATGAAATTCTAGCATTCAAGCAAGAGTCCAATGAACCACTACACGAGATATGGGAAAAAAATAGAACAATGGTGAAAGAGTGCCTCAACAACGATATGATAGAGAACATGATTCAATAAACTTTCTATAGGGGGAACAATACCACCAACCAATGTGTAGTGAATCAACTTGTCAGTGGGGACTTCATGAATACGCCTCATGCAGAGGCGTGTGATATTTAGTATGAGATGGCGGATACTTCATTAGCGTGGCAATCTAGAGCCAATGTTCCACAAGGTGATCCCAATGTGATTCTTCTTCATAAAGAGTTACATGACCACGGACAACCACCATGAACCAATTGGCAAAGACTCAACTTCAACAAGTACAAAACGCGAGTCAAGTCAATGCAATGGAGGAAGTAAATATGATGGTGAACAAGAAAAGAACAAGAGGTCCACAAGTGCAACAAAGAGGGGATAATTTTGTGCAATATGATAGTGGATTTGATCAAGATGATTCCTATAATGATCAAGAAGAAGAGGTCCAATATGTGAAAAACTTTCAAAGGCAAAGAAACAACTTTCAAGGGAAAAGAAAGAACTTCCAAGGCCCTATTCAACAACAATGGAAACCTTCAAATAATCAAGGCAATTGAAATTCTCACAACAAAAGCAATTGGAATAACAACAACAATCAAGGCAATTGGAGTGGAAACAATAATAAAGGGAATTGGCATAACAATAATAACCAAGGCAATTAGGGAGGCAACAATCAAGGTGCGTGGAACAACAATCAAGGAAATCAGGGGTCGGGTTTTAATATGCCCCTGATGTATCAACAACCGAGCAACCCACCTCCTTATCCTACTCATGGTTCTAGTTCTTCCAACAATAAAATGGGCAGTATTGAGGTCATGTTCAAGTAAATAATGGAAAATAATGTCAATCCGATGCACAACTTGCTTCACACAACACATCGATCTACAATCTAGAAGTGCAAATGGGTCAAATCTCTCAAGATTTAAATTCTTGTCCTAAGGGGGCACTACCAAGTTATACGGTGGTGAACCCATAGGGTGGGAAAAATATGGGGCATGCCATGGACGTTACTACAAGAAGTGGAAGAGGTGAAAATGCACGCACCTCAACTCAAAGTCAACTTGTGGATGATGAGCAAGTGGTAGAAGAAGAGGAGATCCCGACCAATATAGTGCAAGCAAATGATGAAGCGCGGATTGATATTGATGACACAGTGGAAGACACTCAAGAGGAAGTGAACTCGTCTAGGGAGTATGTGATTGACATACCGGAGCCAATAGAGCAAAAGACTAAGGCACCATTGTTCTAAGCCACCTCCTCCATATCCTCAAAGCCTCGCCAAGAAAAATGGCAAGAATCAATTCAAGAATTTCATTGATATGATGAAAAGTCTCTCGATAAATGTGCCATTGGTTGAAGTCTTGGAGAAAATGCCCTATTATAACAAAGTTTATGAAGGACTTGGTGACAAAGAAGCATTCGACAAATTTTGAAACTATCAAAGTCACTCACCAAGTAAGTGCAATTATGTATTCGATGGCTCCTAAGTTGGAAGATCCCGGTGCTTTCACAATCCCTTGCACCATTGGAAGTGTCGAGTTTGCCAAAGCTCTTTGTGGTCTTGAGGCGAGTACCAATTTGATGCCCTATTCGGGTTACAAGACCTTGGGAATTGGGCAACCAAGACCCACATCTATGAGATTATAAATGGCTGATCGTACAATGAAGAGACCGTTGGGGGTGATTGAAGATGTATTGGTTCGTGTAGATAAGTTCATTCTCCCGTTAGATTTTGTTATTCTTGATTGTGAAGTGGACTATGAGGTACCGATTATTCTTGGAATACCTTTCCTTGCTACGAGAAGGCTTTTGTTGATGTGAAAGCCGGAGAACTCACTTTCCAGGTGGGTGATGAAAAGGTGGTGTTCCACGTGTGCAAATTTATGCGGCAACTGAATAGCAATGAAGTGTGTTCTTTCGTGGACTTAGTGATCGATGTGATTATTAATGATACAAGTGCCACAATTAACGTGGGCGATATGTTGGAGGCCGTCTTGCTAAACTTTGATGATGACGAGATGGATGGCTTCATGGAATGTGTGAATTCTTTGCAAGGAATAGGGTCGTACAACTATGTACCCCGAAAACTTTCCTTGGATCTTGAGAATAGGAAAACTCCTCCTACAAATCCTTCAAATGAAGAGCCTCCTATCTTGGAGTTGAAGCCATTGCCTCCACATCTCAGGTATGAATTCCTTGGCCCTTGTTCTACTTTACCGGTTATTCTTTCCTTTTGTTTGACTAACGTGCAAGTTGACTCTACATTTGCGGTGCTCCACATGAGGAAGAAAGTTATTGGGTGGACTTTGGCGGATATTCGGGGAGTGAGCCCCACATTTTGCATGCACAAGATTAACTTGGAGGAAGAATCCAAACCCTCCATTAAACATCAAAGGAGACTCAATGAAGCCATGCAAGACATGGTCAAAAAGGAGATTATCAAGTGGTTGGATGCCGGGGTGGTGTACCCTATTTCCGACAGTTCCTGGACTTCTTCGGTGCAATGCGTTCCGAAAAAGGGGGTTGGGGGCATAACAGTGGTTACCAATGACAAGAACGAGTTGATTCCCACAATAACGGTGATCGGGTGGAGAGTGTGTATGGACTATCGAAAGCTAAACAACATCACAAGGAAAGACCATTTTCCACTCCCCTTCCTTGACCAAATGCTTGATAAGTTGGCAGGCTGTGCTTTCTATTGCTTTCTAGATGGATATTCGGGTTATAACCAAATCCTTATAGCCCCGGAAGATCAAGAGAAAACAACTTTCACTTGTCCATATGGAACTTTCGCTTTCAAGCGGATGCCATTTATGTTATGCAATGCACCGATGACTTTTCAACGGTGTATGATGCGATCTTTATAGATATGGTAGAAGACTACCTTGAAGTCTTCATGGATGATTTCTCGATTGTCGGAGATTCCTTTGATGATGCTTGAAAAATCTGGATAAAGTATTGGCAAGGTGTGAAGAAACGAACTTGGTGCTAAATTGGGAGAAATGCCATTTTATGGTCGAGGAAGGTATTGTCCTTGGCCAGAAAATTTCAAAGAATGGCATAGAGGTCGACAAGGCGAAGATAGAGGTGATTTTTAAACTTCCACCTCCAACTTCAGTGAAAGACGTGAGAAGTTTCTTAGGTCACGCAGGGTTCTACCGGCGCTTCGTAAAGGATTTTTCTAAAGTGGTGAACCCATTGTGCAAGATCTTAGAGAAAGATGCTAAGTTTCACTTCAATGATGATTGCATGAGAGCTTTTGAATTTCTAAAGTTCAAGTTCACAACAACTCCCATTATCACCGCTCCTAATAGGAGTATTCCTTTTGAGCTCATATGCGACGCTAGTGATGTAGCGGTTGGAGCAGTTTTGGGGCAACGTATCAACAAGATTTTTCATCAGGTCTACTATGCTAGTAAGACCATGAATGATGCCCAAGTCAATTAAACTGTTACAGAAAAAGAGCTTTTGCCATTGTGTTTGCAATTGAGAAGTTCCGCCCATACTTGATGGGTGCAAAGGTTATTGTTCATACGGATCATGCGGCACTTCGCTATCTTATGATCAAGAAAGATTTAAAAGCTAGGTTGATTAGATGGGTGCTATTGTTGCAAGAGTTTGATATTGACATCCAAGATCGAAAAGGGAGTGAAAATCAAGTAGCGGACCACTTGACTCGTTTGGAGGAGGAGGGAAGGCCACATGATGGCCTTGAAATCAATGACTCCTTCCCCGACGAGCAACTCTTGGCTATTTCAATGAAGTAGGTTCCATGGTTCGCCGATCTAGCAAACTTCCTTGTCTGTGGAATCATCCCGGATGAGTTCTCTTCAAATCAAAGGAAGAAGCTCAAACGGGATTGTCAAGATTATTATTTGGACGAGCCTTACCTCTTCCGGATTTGCACTGATAGGGTAATTAGAAGATGTGTACCGGATGAAGAGCAAAATATTATTCTTGAGGCTTGCCATTCTTCGCCTTATGGTGGTCATCATGGAGGAGCAAGAACGGCGGCTAAAGTGCTAAGTACTAGTTTTTATGGGCTCACTCTCTACAAAGATGCAAGTGATATGGTGAAGAGATGTGATGAATGCCAACTGGTCGGTTCGAAGAAGAATAAAATGCCTCTCACCCATTTTGGAGATTGATATCTTTGATGTATGGGGTATTGACTTTATGGGCCCTTTTGCGAGTTCTTGTGGAAGCACCTACATCTTGGTCGCGGTTGATTATGTGTCTAAATGGTTGAGGCCATTGCTCTACCCAACAATGAAGCTAAAAGTGTGGTGGCGTTCTTGAAGAAAAATATTTTTACAAGATTTGGCACTCCGCGGGCTATCATAAGCGACGAGGGGTCGCATTTTTCCAATAAGGTTTTTGACACTTTGCTTAGCAAGTATGATATCACTCATAAAATACGACTCCCTATGATCCACAAGATAGTGGTCAAGTGGAAGTGTCCAACCGGGAGATAAAGAGTATCTTGTCCAAAACAGTAAATTCTAACCGGACTGATTGTCAAAGAAGCTTGATGATGCACTATGGGCTTATCGGATTGGTTTCAAAACTCCTGTCAGGATGTCTCCATACCGGTTGGTGTTTGGCAAAACTTGTACAAAGAGAAGATGAAGCACCTTCATGACAAATACATCCGAAATAGGGAATTCAAGGTGGGCGATCTTGTTTTGTTGTTCAACTCACGATTGAAGATGTTTCCTGGAAAGCTGAAATCTAAATAGGAGTGGTCCCTTTGAAATTGTGGGTGTGATACCTTTTGGTGCATTGGACTTGAAGAACAAAAATGATGAGGTATTCCGAGTCAATGGTCACCGGGTGAAGCATTATTTGGGACAAGCTGATGATGGCCACGTGGTGGCAGTTATTCATTTGAACTTATGGTAATCTGCGTCATGCCGCGACGTTAAATCAGGCGCTTCTTGGGAGGCAACCCATGTTTTCTTTTTCTTTTTCTTTTCTTTTTTTGTAGATAGGTGTTATTTTTGTGCTAACTGGATTTGAAGTGTGTTGCAGGAATGAGTGTGCTTTACAGGAACTGTGCTAAAAAAATTGGCTAAGTGTGAAAAAAGTGTGGACCGCACAATTGTGAGTGCTACAGCAGAAGGAAATTGCGGCCGCACAATTTCAGTACGGACCGCACAACTTGGAAATGGAAAATGCAAACTCTCTGAAGTTTGATCTGTCAAAGAAATGGCCAATCTACGGCCGTACATCAAATTCTACAGTTCTCAGCCAAAATTTGCGGTCGCACCCCAAATTGTGTGGACCGCGGATCATCAAGGGCATTTGAGCCCCAGGTAACAGAGTGCGGACCGCAGAAGGAATTCTGCGGCCGCACTCCTCCTTTGTTCCTCAAGCCAGCCCGTCAGTATAAATAGTAGCCTTAGGGCTACTGTACATTTTTTCCCTCTCTAAGCACTCTAAACTCTAACACTTTGAAATCATTTGTTCAATCAGCTGCCACATTCCATCTACATCTATCATCACTTAGTTGCACTCCTTCATATCTGGTATGTTTCAATTACACAGAGAATTTTTCAATTTTTTTGGTTTAATTTACAAATTTTTAGGTAGTTTAGGCCATTTGTTAATAGATTTCAATTTTACTACCATGTGAGGTTTAATCTGTAATGGGTCAACTGCTAATTACTTTATGGGGAATAGGTAAATTGATTTGCATGCTTACTTGTTAATACCATGTTGAGTTTGTGCAAAAATTAAAAACCCTACGAAGTCTGATCGATTTAGGTATGAAATTTGCGGCCGCACAAGAAATTGTGCGTCCTGTAGAAGTTGAGATTTAGGATCTTCGGTCAAGTAAATTCTTCTGCTGCACTTGAAATTGTGCGGACCGCAGAAATCTCACCGCGGCCGCAGAAAATTTTGTGCGGCTGCAAAATAACCTATTTTCTGTCTTTAGAGAGTTGACATTTTGGGATGTCCAATGTGCGGCCGCAATGATAATTGTGCGGAAAAATCTGCTGTCGCACTCAAAATAATACGGACCGCAGTTGCGAGGACCGCTCTTCCCCACCCTGCACTCATGTTCTACACTGTGTGATACTATCAGCGTGCATTTGAATTACAACTGACTGCTGCTGTTGCTTGTTACAGAAAATGGTTAGATCTCGTGGCTGCGGTGATACTTCAAAGAAGAGGGGTGAACCTTCCAGAGGTCGAGGCAAAAACACTTTACCCCTCGCCCTCTAAAAGATAATCATCAAGAAAGCTACAGCAGACCGATGAAGAAATCCAGAACCCTCCGAATCTAGTTCATATGCTCCATCTTAAGAGGAAGCATCAGAGGGCGACTCAGTGCAAGAGTAGCCTGCTGTCCAATCATAGCCACGTCAGCCGCAGCGAAGGTATCAACTCCGGGAGTGCCAGTTAGGCTTCGGAGCCCTCTTCTACACCTGTCCCTAAGGCACCATCGGCTACTGTTGACGATGTTCCAGATGATCGCTGAAGGGGTGATACTACAGTTGCCGGCTTTGAGAGGTCGATGAAGAAAGAAGTCTGGGAGGACCGTTTCGTCAGTCTAGCTACCTTCACCAACTTCCGTGGGTGCTGACCGGTGAGATCCCTCACTCTTGAGCGACAGTTCCAACTCAAAGATCTCGACAAGTATAATCCAGAAGTGTTGAGACAGTTCCGAGAGAGGAAGAGGTGGATATGGTTCACCCAAACTGTTGTGGACGCCAATGAGTATTTGGTCTGGGAGTTCTATGCCAATGTGGCACATATAAAGAAAGGGACAAAAGTGACAAAAGTGAGATCTGAAGGTGAGATTTAACCAACACACACTAAACTCTTATTTGGGGTTTGAAGATGTGGAGACTGCACAATATTTGGAGAAGCTGGCAATGGGTGATGCAGCTTCGCCCATGGCTAGCTGAGCTTCTTGCAGCCCCAGGGCCACCATCACCATGGATCACTGCAGGGGTTCCTATTCAGCAGAACACCCTAATTTCGAGGCAAAGGGATGGGAGACCTTTGTATGGGGAAGACTAGATCCGTGGCAGAATAAAACTAGCCTACCTATGATGTCGACCAACATGTCAGTGGTCGCCAGGCAAGATGATACCTCCTACCCGTATCCCACACCATCAATGAGTACCTTACGGATGCATAGGTATAGCCTAGAGATTATGACACGAAGGTTCAGGCGAAGAAGCCTTTCTCTTGTTATTCTCTTATGGATGCACACAACCCGAAGAGAAAGGGTCAGCCGACTACCACCGTAGGCCAGTCTGATGAGCCATCGATGGTAGGTACAGAGAAAGCTGATATGCCATCCAATTTAGCCGAACCTTCTACCAGTGTAGCTGCCATGCCTCCACCTTCAACGTCAGTGCCTTCCACCTCGGCTTTGAAACCGGTGCCTATGCCCTCTGCACCACTTTCTGTGCTGCGAGTCTCTCAGACACTGGCGAGCCTCAACAACTGGATACAAACAGCTAATACAAAGCTGTCTGACATATCCGGTCATGTTGCAGCACAGTCAGCTATTCCAGCACCCCAGCTTCCCCCCACAATTGAAGAAACCTTGAAGAAGATCCTGGACAATCAGAACACTGTTATGGCCACTCTTGTACAACATGGATCCGTGATTGAAGAGCCGGACAAGGAAGTGCAGAAGATGAGGAAGTCACAGGCCTCAAAGAAGTCAGTGGATAAGCTCCGGCGACAGGTCACCAACCTTGCAGCAGCCGGAGACATTCCATTTGATATGTTAATGGACCCGCACCACCCAGGCCCAGATCCTACAGCACCTACAGCACCAGTTGGCCAATATGAGGAGCCAGACATTGCTGTTGACACTGCCGAGGCAGTCCATCAGATGTTCACCAACTTAGCCACTCCCGGACTTGAGGATGATGAAATCCAATTGGATGAGGCTAAGGTCGATGCCACTGTTGGAGACACAGAGATGGCCACAGAGCCATAGGGAGTTTTCTTCACTCTCACCCCTTTTTTTACTCTTATTTTGTTAAGCATTGAGGACAATGCATATTTTTATTCGGGGGGGGGGGGGGGGGGGG
>MCJB01004558.1:230951-253779 GCA_002018475.1 Nicotiana obtusifolia
GGAGGGGTGGAGTTTCTTTGACATATCTTGATGATTATGTATTTTGATAACTATGAAATATTTGGCCTGTAATTAACTTATTACTATTTTCTTATTCTTTCTCATCATCTATATATTCTCTCTTATCTCTCATTATGTATATTCATTACGCTTTCAAAAGTTTGCTTTGTAGCTTCTTTATCTTTATGTTTGTTTTCTTTTTGAATTAGTAGTTTCTTTTTGATTTAATAGCTTCTTTAGGTAATAATAGTAGTAGTATTGAATAACAAGGCCTAATTGAGTCATGCTCGAAGAGTTAAAAATGCTTCACTTGGTACCAACACACTTAACTGCATGCTTATTGTTAAAAACAAGGCTTTTTGGAAAGAAATAGCTCTAGTTAGTGACCTTGTGACTCTTGTGTTGACTTAGGCTATCATCGAGTGGTTTAATCGAAGCATAGTGATTTTCAATCTTGAATATGTTCGTTGTGAGCTCTCTACTCTATCCTCTTTAACAATCTAGCTGCGTGAGAGGTGAGATGTTGTTGTTGCAAGTCCAAGTACCCATGTGAATAGTCTAGAACTTGCCCCGAATATGTTTCTAGGTGAAATTTTAGGTTTTGCTTGGCTTGAGAAGTGAGTGTAGGCTCTCCTTGTCTTGATTGAAGTTTTCCATTTTCCACCAATGTTGTTATCCCTAGTCAACCCATATAAGCCTAAAAACCTTTCTCATTTGATAACCATATTACAAGCCTTTACCCGTTTTGTTGTGATCCTCTCTTAGCTTCACGAGATTTACTTAACACTCTTGTAAAACAATTGGCTAAGAACGTAAGTTTGGGGGGAGAGACAAGGAAATAGAAAGGTATCAAGGCACAAAAGTAGAAAAGAAAAGATGAGAAGGAAAGTCTAGAAAAAGAAAAAATAAAAAGAAAAATACAAAACGAAAGTGAATAAGTTGAAGAGTTGAAGGGATTCAAAGAAAAGTAATGATACAAAGCATGGAGAAATCAAAGAGGGAGAAAATGAATGTCATAATCAAGAAAGAGTGATGTTAAGTCTCTCTAGTTCCCCCAAGGAAAAGAAAATACCTCAAAGAGTTAGCAAAGCATGAGCCAAGAAAAGAAAATGGAGTGCTTAAGGAAAGATGAACGACTTCTATCATAGCATATCCAACCTTAGTCCAAAAGCCTTCATTGCATTCCGAAAAAGCGCTACGTGATTTCAAGCCGAGTGAGCTTACATTAGTGGTGATTTACATGAGGGGCAAGCCTATGGTACTTAAAGTCGTACTTGCGACATTCCCTTGAGAGAGATGAGTGAACCTTTCGCAAATCCTTAGATTGAGTGCTAACTTCTAAAGTGAGATAGTCAAACGGAGAGTAGAGGAGGAGGAGTTTGGGATCCACAATGACCTGCATGAAAGAGCGAGCTTCCTTGATGAATAAAGTCAATTCTTGATGCTCAAGTGTCATATTAGAACTATTTGTGCTTAAAAGTTTAACTTGTTGCCTTGTTGATAAGTCAAGTGGTGTGGGTAATTGTTGGTCCCAATTGATGTGTGAATGACTTACTGTGATATGCTAGAATGGATCTTAAATTGTGGAGGTGAGAACTACTTTATTTGCTTGAGGACAAGCAAAAGCTTAAGTTTGGGGGAGTTGATAAATGAGGATTTTGACTAATTATTAGCACCTTTTAGCTTTCGTTTTAGTCCAAAAACGTTTAATTGTGTTCCCGAAAACTGATAAAATGTGCTTAATTGCAAGAATATTGGAAGATGAACTCCCGAGATGAAATCCAACTCAAGAAGGACAAAAAAGACACAAAAGCTCAGAAGTGCGGACCGCAGAATATCAAGACCATCAGAAGTGCGGACTGCACAATAGTTGTGCGGCCGCAGAAGAAGAGATGTGCGGCCGCACATGTAAAAGTGCGGACCGCAGAAGAGCAAGGTGTGGCCGCACATGTAAAAGTGCGGACTGCAGAAAGAGTGCATTGCGGCCGCAGACTTCCAATCTTGTCAAGCTGAAGAAAAGTGCGGCCGCACATGGAATTGAGCGGCCGCAGAACCTCCGTAAGGGCATTTTTGTTCGAAATTTCCAGCCCTGTATAAATAGACAAGTTCCACAATTTTAGATAAATTTTTGACATCAGCAGCTACAGTAGCTGTTTCTCTTTACTTATTTTAGTAGTTTTTCATATTTATAGTTATTTTAACATAGATTTTATTATTTTAATCTTGCAATATGAATTTAATTATCATTTCTTCTTCTTTTTATTCAATTTCAATCATGAGTAGCTAGATTTTCACTTGGGTTGTGACCCAACCCTAGTGTGTAAACCTTATGGGTGCTTAGTTTAATGCCTGTTTGTGGTTGGGTGTTTATTATTTAGCGTTGTTCAAGCTTTAATTTGTGGAATCAATGGTTGCAAACATTAGTTCATGCCTATTTGACTTGGTTTCTACTTGAGAAAGAGAGACTTATTCTAGAAAAACTTGGCTAACAAGAAATTGAGTTAATCGAGAGATTGGTAATTCCAATTAAAGGGTTCAACCTAGAGACAGTAAAAGCTCGACTTGAGCTTTTATCAATCGTTTTGTGCAATACCCATTTGGACTTGAGAAAGCAAAATTAGGAAAAATCACTCTCTGACCAAGAGGTATTGAGTGTTGATAGCTACAATACACCCGATCAATAAAACAAACAATATGGTTTATATCCCATTACCGCAAATACCTAGGCGATGGTCATAACCCTAGGCTTTTATCAAAATTTGAAAAACAACAAAAATAATTTCTTAGTTTTATTTCTCAACTTGCACTCTTAGTTTAAAATTAAACTTAAAAACAACTCCAATTTGTGAAAGTGTAAATTGAGATAGTCAAATTCACATAATACAATATATCTCCTAACTCCCATATATAGCTCCCTGTGAAAATCGATCCCAACTCTTGTTGGGTACTATCATTGCATTCGACCATTTCATAACCTTGAATTGAGGTATCAAATTGGACGAGATCATGTGCCTCAGGCAAATCCATCCCCCAATGTGGAGGATCCTGACCCTCCTCCAGTACTTCGTGAAAAAGACCGAATCTCATCGGCTCACGATTGACCATCTGCATTGATTATACAGTCCTCGGATATTCTGAGGGGGAATGATCAAGCTTACACGCCAGACCAGCAAAGCCCCCTTCTCTAGTATCGACGAGGATTGAGACCAGGGCTGGCAGGGACGCTTCGTCCGAGTGAAGACCGAGGATTTGATCCCCTCAGAATTCATGCCATTCTCTGAGAAGTGGAATGCGTCTCGTAAGTGTAACTCCTTCTTTTAACATCAAAATTTCTTCTTCTTTTATTTCGATCTTCTCATTCGTGTTTGTAACTGTGTAGCTATTGCCCAGGTTCCGAATGCGGTCATCCGGTTAAAGGAGTGGATTGAGGGCATGTGTACTCAGATGTCCTACTTTGAGCGCACATGGAGCAAACTCTCAAAGGGCTGATGCGAAGCCCGTTCTCATAGTAAGGTCCCTTTCCAAATAGTCATCATTATATCTCCATCTTATATTATACTAACCCCTTCTCTTTATCGTTGTAAGTTTGCCTAAGACAAATAAACCTAGTCCTTCGAAAGGGGACGAAGATGTGCCCCCGCCCGTTGATCCCTCTGTTGCTGCCACGGTGCGTAAGAAGAAGAGAAAAAGAAAACCCTTAGGTTTGCCGAGCTCCAAGGCGAAGAAACTGAAGAAGCGGGTGCTCCGCAAGCCCAGGAGGGGCTCTAGTTCCCGTGTGCCTGCCTCCAAATCCCTTCTTAGGCTTAGGGATGAGCTGGAGGATGAATCTGTCTTCGTAACTCACGAGATGACCACCTATCCCGGGGATTGAGAGGTATTCAAGGGGGAGACTCGCGAGACCAAGCTCTCTCCTACTCAGAAAGCCGACGCGGATCCCCGGGGTGAAACTTCCAAGTAGGGGTGTTCATAAAAATTCGAAAACCCGAACCAAACTGACTAAAAGAACTGATACTTTTTCGGTTTGGTTTGGTTTTGGTTTTAAATTTTAAAAACTGACCAAATTCAGTTTGGTTTTGGTTTTAATAAAACAAAGTAGCTATTTAAAAGTTATTATTATACCTATATATATGTGTGTGTGTGTGTGTGTGTGTGTGTGTGTGTGTATGTATATTTTTATACAAAATTCTAAAATTTTATGTTAAAATTAATTTATTTTTAATTGAGTCTTAAAATTATTCATCGCTGTTTGATTCAATTATCATCAATATATCTTGGCAAAATGATAGATTTCTCAAATAACAATTGGTTTGATAGTGTTATGCTGAAAATATAGTCGCCGAAATATGTATTTAGTAGTGCATATCTCATATTTAAGAAAAAACTGATAAATAACATAAATAATCTGTCACGACCCAAGCCGGAGGGCCGCGACATGGCACCGGACCCTACTCAACGGGCACCTGTGTACCCTTCATCTAACTTTCCTTATTATCTACAAGGCTTATCATACATATACAATCTCGAACAATAATCATAATGAACTGAAATATCATACCATGATGTGAACATACTTATATACATAATATGCCAACAAGGTTGCGATACAAAACTATACAACAAAATACATACGTTTGCCGACAAGGCAGTTCCAACTGTACATAAGTCATCCCATTGTCCATACATAACCCAACGCTTGTCTGCGCATAAACTGACACTTGTCTATGAGCCTCTACTGGAACATACATCATGCAACCTATGTCAGAACAGGGCCCCGACATGCCCATAATGCCTATAACAAAATGCATACCAAAACTATGGCAAGTCTGAAGGATGAATCTTGCCAATATCTGCCGAACTGGATAGCCTACCGCGGTGGGGGAGCTCCATCTATCAGTCTATCAGGACCTGCAGCACGACATGCAGCGTCCACAGAGAAAGGACGTCAGTACGAATAAGGTACTGAGTATGTAAGACAAGAAAACATAATGTAAGAGTAGTAATATGTATCAGGATAGGAAACATATAACCTGTACCATCTGAATGCCAATGAGGGCGGCTAACCATGACATGCTTGACGTGCTTATGCATATACATATAACCTTTATAAAGTCATCATATACATATGCCTCTGTGGGCTTGTCATTACCATATACATACACCTCTGTGGGCTTTATCATTATCATATACATACACCTCTGTGGGCTCATCATTCTCATACCCAACTGATCAGTGGTTGCACCATAAGTGCCATACCCGGCCGGCAATAGCACGACTCGGTAGAGTAAACTAGAATACACATATATAATGCATGCTCGACTCATGAAAATATGTTCTAAGCCCTTTTTGGAGTGACATAAGACTGCTATCCTCTGAACACGTAATTAGGACTAACTCTTTACCATGAACCTTATAGGACTTAGGACGTACCAACAACATTAATATCATAAGAGCAAGAGCAATCATTCCACAAGAGGGAAAAATAACGTAATTATCGCTAGCTTCTAAGAATAGAGTTTCTTTGGGGCTCGTTCATGGCATTTGTATAATTGGAGTCGTGCAAAAGAAAGAAACGGACAGTCTTACATACCTGGTATATACTGCACCAGTTCCTCAAGCTACGCAATTGTTACAATTCCTTAGTCTACAAATAAAGAACAATTCAACCGTTACCCTCTAAGCGTTATAGTCATTATTAACCACAATCCCTAAATTCATATGGTGTTTCTCCATACCCTTCTTCTTCTAAAACCTCACAAACATAATAATAACACATGCTGCTCAACAACCACCCACATCAACCATAACCCAGTCCATTAGCAGTAATTCACTTGAACCCATGGCTTCCATTCACCATTCCCATGAGTTCTTACATGCATAGAATGGATTTCCAAGAATCCCCAAGAGAAAGAATGTAGAAGAGAGTGTAGTAACTTACCTTGCATGTTGGATAACTTAGCCCTCTTCCTTGGTTCTTCAATTTCTAGGGTTACTCCCAATTAGGGCTTGGAAGAGAGAGAATCAGTTAGGGCTTCTCCTTGGTTTCTTCAATCTCTAGCTTTTACTCTCAATTTAGAATTTGGAAGAGAGAAATTTGATTAGGGCTCATGGGGTTCTTTGAGAAGGGGTCGTAGGGATTCTATTTCACTATGGAGGTCTGGAATGAAGATGAAATAACTCTTTTGGCCGACCTTGGAGCCTTTTATACTAGCCCTTTTATTTGGCAAATAAATAATACACGTGTCTGACGCTTGTCAAATATGCTACCGCATTCTCGTCGCAAACATATCAGCCCAGAATCTGTCTCATTATGTAACACAGGAGGTCAAGTTTGCGGTCCGCATTTGCAGTATGCGGTCGCATACTGACCGCATTTCTGACACAGATTTCTGCCCAGAAATCTGTCTCAGTTTGCGATTTCAGTGCTAGAAATGCGGCTCGCATGTGGGTTTTGCGGTAGCAAACCCAGCTTTGCGAAGCCCTTTGCTCTTTTCTTGACTTTTTTGAACTCTTTTCCGGTTCTTAGGCTCTATACATATAGACTATCTTACGACGTGGTCTAAAGTATGGATTACGGGTTGTAACATAATCAAAAAACTGACATAGACCGAATCGATAAAAACCGACTTAATTGGTTAGGTTTGGTTTCAGTATTTGAAAAACCGACTAAAATCGACTTAATTGGTTTGGTTTGGTTTTAATATTTGAAAAATCAACTTACTTGGTTTGGTTTCTTTTTAGGGAAAAACCAATCCAAATCGAACCATGAGCACCCCTACTTCCCAGGATGTCGGTTCTGCACCGAAGGAAATGCCGACGTGATTGAGATCTCGGAGACACCCTCTTACACAGAGCCTATGCTCGAAGAAGCCCAAGCGAGGAAGGAGAAATCTAACGAAGGGGCTCATGGCGTGGACAACCCCTTCGTTCCTTTTTTTGACGGCGTGGACTCATTCGTCTTGGAAGACTTTTCCGGGCTTAGCGACCTGGAAGTGCCGAGAAAGGATCCGTCTTCAGAAGTCGGAGGGCTAAACTCGAGTCCAAAGTTAGTCAACCAGTTCCCTTCCCCGAGTGTGGACCTCGGTCTTAAGAGGTCAATAATCATTACGGTCTCGGAGGATGCCCGGGTTCTTTCTGCTCTGGTGGGAGTAGCGAGCCACCTTCGATGCCGTGCCTGTTCAACGAGGCGCAGCAGGCACTGAAACGGGTAAGGCATCATTACGCTCTTTCGACATTTGACTTAGTCGTTGATATTTCTCATATCTTCTTTCTTTTACCCTTTTGCAGACCTCGGTACTCCATCACGAAAGCTTTTTTCAGTACTGGATTGAGGTTAACCAGCTCGAGGCTGAGGTCAAGGAGCTTGCCGAGAAAAGAGACATGTATAAGTTTCTCAGCGAGCAACACGAAGGGGTCGTTAAGAACCTCCAGGCTGAGCGAGATGCGGCTCAGAAGGAGCATGCTGACTTGGTGGAAAAGGTAAAGGTTTTCGAACTTAGCAATGAAGCCATGGCGACTAACGACCAAACCTTGCAGGTTCAGCAGAAGATTGACCGATTCGACCAACTCCGAGCTGAAATGAATGAGGTCCAAGCCATAGTCGATGTTTGGAAGAGCAAAATGGACCGGATGGCTTAGGGAAAGGAGACCGCCCAAGCACACCTGGCATCGATGGAGCTTCAACTCCGAGTGGCAAAAGAAAAAATCGATGCTCGGGCTCGACAAAACGAGGTCCTTCAAGCACAACTTGGTTCGGCCATTTTCGAACTTGATGCCCTTAGCAAGGAGCTCGAAATGGCGAGGTCCAAGTTGGAAGAACCCTTGGCTGGTGCTGAAGAGATGGTGGCCTAGTATAGGGCTGATGTAGAAGCAACCGAGGCTCGCCTGAGGACTATTGCTGAGTACGTGAGCTGGCTATCCCGTAGGGAGACCCTTAAGGAGATCCATGCCCGAGGCTTCGACCTGTCAGCCGAGCTCGAGAAGGCTAATAGACTTGAGGTCGAGGCCAAGAAGTTAGCTGAACTCGACGATGAAGAAGGCTTCGAGGGCGCCGGAGAACCTGAAGATGAAGAAGGCCCCGACGGCTCTAGTGACGAGTCAGGTCCTGGTGAAGATTAGGCGTAGATGCCTTAGGATCTTTTGTCTTTTTTTTTTGTGTCTTGTACATTTATTTTGTTGAGGCCATTTTTTTTGGCCTTTGTAAAGAGATTCTGGAATGTATATCATGTTTTTCCCTTTTGGCAATTTTGAAGTCTATTATTTTTTGCATCCTAATTGTAAAGATTTCAAATGACTTAGTGTGGAATCAAACGTAGTAATAAGTGATTTTTCGGAGGTCCGAACAAAGACTCGTCCTCGATACAAGTTTTTCTTGAAACTTATGGGGCCTTGGAGTGACCGAAAGCTTTCCCCAAGATGCTCGTTTAAATATTTTTAGACTATATCTTTGCCGAGGGTGACCTTCGAACATGTTTGGAATTGTGTTGAAGGCCTTATGTTTTAATTACGGGCTTCAGACATCTCCGAACAGTTTTTAGGGTGGCTGTAACCTTTTAGGTTTGGGCAATGCCTAATAGGTTTTGTGCCTCTAGGTATAGATAACCCGAGCCATCTGAACTTGTCAAGGACGGCAGTTCCCGAGTGGGGTTAGCCCTTGGGCTCGATACTTTTAAGAAGCAAAGAGTGTTTGTTAGCAAGGTAGAAACTTTCTTTCATTTCTGTGTGTAACGTACAAGATTGCATAAAAGCTCATATTGTGGCCGGGGTGACCTACGCAGGCAGGGTTCATTTGACTGTTTGGCCCTTACAATAAATCCTAATCACCAAGCCTAGACTATTCGACCAAAGAGTTTGCTTCCTTACAAAAAATCATGACCCTAGGGTGATGGCCCCCAGTATTCGACGTCGATCTTCAAGTGGACTCGGATACTGTTGATACGACTATTGACTTCGATTTAAAACCGGTCTTCGGCTCTAAGTTAGCACGATTTGTTGTTGCCTTGTTATAAACCTTCGAAAAACCCATTTGAGACAAAACCGGTTCAAGGGAAAAAGAGTGCAACGCATGCTTTCAAGCCTAATCAGTTACATTCCCTTTTGAATGTTGCCTATAAATGTTAGCCAGAATAAAATAAATAAAAGAAAACGAATAATGGCGTACCTTAGCAGTAGTATCGTTTTAAGTGGGTTATGTTCTAGTTGTTTGGAAGTTGTGTGTCGTTTCCTGTTTCGAGTTTGTACTAACCTTTACCGGTAATCCCGATGACTAGATACGGACCTTCCTAGTTCAGTCCTAGCTTCCCTTCGTTCGGGTTTTGGGTGTTCTGTGTTACTCTTCTTAATACCGAGTCCTTGATGTTGAAGTGTCGGAGGTTGGCTCTTCAGTTGTAGTATTTTTCTATCTACTATTTATAGGTGGCCAGCTGGACTAGAGCGGCCTCGCGCCTCTCATCCAGTAGTTCTAGGCTCGTGCTCATGGCCTCCCTGTTTGATTCTTTGGTTGCATATCTAAACTTGAGGCTTGGTTCTCCCACCTCGACCGCTATTAGTGCTTTGACACCGTAGACCAACGAAAATGGGATGGCTCCGGTATTGGATTTTGAGGTCGTGCGATATGCCCATAAGACTTCGAGCAGGATTTACTTCAACTTCCCTTTGGCATCAATCATCTTTTTCTTAAGGTTTTGAAGATTTTTTTTCTTCGACTCTGCCTGCCTGTTCCTACTAGGGTGATAGGGTGTTGACAAGATTTTCTTGATCTTATGGTCCTCTAAAAATTTTCTGACCTTGTTGCCGATGAATTGCTTCCCATTATCACATATTATCTTGGCATGTGGTCCCAAATGAAGTCGATGACTTCTTTTTCTCGGACCTTCTCGAATGCTTGAGAATAAAACCAGTTAGAGAAATAGTCAGTCATAAGTAGTATAAATTGAGCCTTACCGGGTGCCCATGGTAGGGGTGTCCATTCCCCATTTCATGAACGACCATGGTGAAAGGATCGAGTCTAGGAACTTCCCGGGTTGGTGGATCATTGGTGCGTTCCTCTAACAGCTATCACATTTTTGCACGAACTCCTTCACATCTTTCTCCATGTCGATTCAGTAATAGCTGGCTTTGATTATCTTACGAACCAACGATTCTGCCCTCGAATGGTTCCCGCATGTGCCTTTTTGAACTTCCTTCAAAAACATATTCGGTGTCTCCCAGTCCCAAACATATGGCGAGTGGGCCATCGAACGCTCTTCTGAACAGGGTATTGTTTTAAGACAGGCTAAACATGGCCACCTTCGTGCACAGAGCTCTCGATTCTTCGGGATCCGAGGGCAGCTTGCCGGTCTTCAGGTAATCTAAATACTTGTTTCTCTTGTCCCAAGTTAAACTTGTCAATTTATCTCGGCATAGCCTTCTTCCACTACCGATTTCATGAGTTGTACGACCGTACCCGAGCTTAATTCATCATCATCAACCGACGACCCCAAGTAGCCAAAATATCAGCTATACTATTTTGATCTTGGGGCATGTGTTGCAGAGTTCATTCCTTGAATCGATGTAAAGTTACCTGTATTTTATCTAAATATCTTCGCATTCGTTCCTCTTT
Source organism: Nicotiana obtusifolia (assembly GCA_002018475.1). NCBI lineage: Eukaryota > Viridiplantae > Streptophyta > Magnoliopsida > Solanales > Solanaceae > Nicotiana > Nicotiana obtusifolia. Next base: position 241,549 of record MCJB01004558.1, read on the forward strand.
CACTTCGAATGTTCCCTTGACTTGATTTATCATGAGAAGGGAATCGCATTTGGCTTCGATCACGGCCCCCAGGCTTTTTGCCAATTCGAGACCTGCAATCATGGCCTCATATTTAGCCTCATTGTTAGTCAATTTCATAGTTCTAATAACTTGCCTAACTATGTTACCCGTGGGCCGCTTCAACACGATCTCAAGTCTGGACCCCTTTGTGTTCGAGGCACCGTCCGTTAAGAGGGTCCAGATTCCCGAGGAGGTCCCCGAGGTTAATAATAATTCCTTTTCGACTTCGGGTATTAAGACCGGTGTGAAGTCGGCCACGAAGTCTGCCAAAGTTTGAGATTTGATGGTTGTTCGGGGTCAATATTTGATATCTTACCCGCTAATTTTCATGGCCCATTTGGCCAATCGTCTCGAGAGCTCGAGTTTGTGCATTATGTTCCTCAATGGGTAAGTAGTTACGACACGTATGGGATGGCATTGAAAATATGGCCATAACATCGTGGAGGCGCTTAGCAAAGCGAGCGCCAATTTCTCCAAGTGAAGATACCTTGTTTTGGCCTCACCTAGAGTCCTGCTAACATAATATATAGGAACTTGCATACCTTCTTCTTCCCGGACTAAGACATATCTTACCGCTATCTCGGATACCACTAAGTACAGGTAAAACTGCTCGTCCGCCTTCGGGGTATGAAGCAAAGGTGGATTCGAAAGGTGCCGTTTGAGTTCTTCTAACGCTTGCTGGCATTCTGGGGTCCACGAAAAGTTATTTTTCTTCTTTAACAATGAGAAGAACCGATGGATCTTATCACATGACTTTGATATGAACCTACCCAAGGCGGTTATACGCACTGTTAACCTTTGAACGACCTTGACATTGTCCACTACGGTGATGTCTTCTATAGCTCTGATTTTTTTGGGATTGATCTCGATTCCCCGGTTGGACACCATGAATCTAAGGAACTTCCCAAACCCGATGGAATTACGTTATAACAATAGGTTCCGTATTTTGCGATGAAGGAAGTTTTTTCCTGATCGCCCGGGTCCATCCGAAATTGGTTGTACCCGAAGTAGTCGTCGAGAAAGCTGAGTATCTCATGGTCGGCCATTGCATCGATCATGCGATCGATGTTAGGCAAAGGAAAAGAGTTTTTAGGGCATGCCTTGTTCAAGTCTTTGTAGTCAACAAGCATTCTTAATTTATTTACCTTTTTAGGCACTACTACTATATATGCTAACCAATCCGGGTACTTAACTTCCCGAATGGAACCTGTTGTAAGGAGTTTGGATACCTTGTCTTTAATGAATGCGTGCTTGACTTCGGACTAAGGCCTCCTCTTCTGTTTAACCGGGTAGAGGTCCAAGCTCAGCTTGTGAGTGGTTATTTCTAGCGGGATCCCTGTCATATCAAGGTGGGACCAAGCCAACAATCTATGTTAGCTATAAGGAATTCAATGAGTTTCTTCCTGAGCTTGGGAGTTAGCCTCGCGCCCAGGTATACCTTCCGATCGGGCAAGTGCTCGATCAATTTGACTTGCTCCAGCTCGTTAACTGTCAACTTGGTGGCATCAGAATCGTCAGGGGCTATGAAAGACCTGGGGACTCCGTAATCATCATCCTCGCCTATCTCCTGCTTTTCTAGTTCTGTCGGAGCCGGTGTCGGTGATTGCATTTTGGTTTATTCCTTGGTAACCAAACTCGGATTCTTTGATGTCGAGAGTGCAGATATCGGGGTCACCTCATCGACCACGAATATTTCTTTTACGGTCGGCTGTTCTCCGTAAACCGTCTTGATCCCTTCCGGTTTGGGGATTTTGAACGCCTGATGTTGTGTTGAGGGTACTTCCCTCATGTTGTGAATCGATGGCCTTCCGAATAGAGCATTGTATCTCATATCTCCTTCGATCACGTAGAACTTTATTTTTTGAACGGTTTCGGCAGTGTTTACCGGCAGGGTTATCTCCCATATAGTAGTCTCGCATGACATGTTAAATCCGTTTAAAACTCGGCCTGCAGGCACTATTTGGTCTTATAGACCCAGCTGTTCCACGTCCCTCGATATGATGATATTGGCCGAGCTACCTGTTTCAATTAACACACGCTTGAGATTTATTTATAAGTACAGATATTACCAGCGCATTATTATCTGGTTGCACGATGCCTTCAATGTCCTCACCGTTGAAAGATACGGTTCCCTCCGGTACATTATCTCGAGTCCGTTATTCCCTTGTAATGGACACCTTAGTGCACTTTAACATCGGCCCTTGGGGGACGTCAACTCCACCAATAATCATGTTAATAACGTGCAGAGGTTCCTCTTACTCGATCTGCTTGTTGGAGTCCCTATTCCTGAAGTGATTTTTGGATCAATCACTTAGAAATTCTCGGAGGTGTCCGTTATTGAACAATTACATATTAGGTTGGGTTCCCTTTGAGCAGGATCGGATTGCAACTGTCGAGGCCACATAGTATCTTTGATGCGTCTGATGGCTGATACGATGCCAGCAGCATCAATGCTGCAGTTGTACTCCGATAACCTTCGTGCCTCCTTCGAACCGATGGGTCTGTCGAAACAGTTTTTTCTCATGAGTCCCCAGTTATTATGACTTTGATCGCTCCTTATTTCACTCCTCGTAGGGTTGCGTCCGGACCCATTACCCCTTTGATCTCCATTGTATGGCTGATATCAATCTATGTTAGATCTTGGTTCATGATCGATGACTCATTTGGATCTGTCACTAGTTTTGACGTGATAAACTGATCCGGAAGGGGCCTCGAGCTGATCGTCTTTGGCCCTAATTTTGATTGCTACCTGTTATGGACGTCGACCCAAGTTACCGCCAGGTATTCTATCAAATTTTGTTTCAACTGCTGCGAAGCTAATGAGCTTTGGGGATTGATTCCTTGGGTGAATGCCTGAACGACCCAATCGTCCGTGATCGAAGGCAGATCCATCCGTTCCATTTGAAACCTCGACACGAATTCCCTAAGCATCTTGTTATCTCTTTGCCTTACTTTGAAAAGGTCTGACTTCCAGGTCTTGACCTTGATGGTCCCCACGTGCGCTTCTACAAAGGCATCTACAAGCATAGCAAACGAGTCAATAGAATTAGGGGTAAGTTGTGATGCCATATCATAGATCCTTTTGACAAGGTCTCTCCGAACTTTTTCAGCAGAATAGATTCGATTTCGTCATCTTCCAAGTTGTTCCCCTTGATGGTGCACATGTAGGAGGACACACGTTCATTTGGATCAGTTGTTCCATTATACTTTGGAATTTCGGACATACGAAACTTCTTTGGGATCAGCTTTGGAGTTATGCTCGGAGGGAAAGACTTTTGGATGAATTTCTTCGAATCCAGGCCCTTCAATATCGGTGGTGCTCTTGGGATTTGATCGAACCTAGAGTTATAAGTCTCCACTTTTTTGTTGTTGGTTTTGATCTTATTTTCTCCTGATTCCACCTGTTTTGTCAGTTCCTTAAGCATCTTTATTATCTCGGGGTTGGTCCCGGGTTCTGCTTCACCCGGCCTTTCTGTGGCTGGTTCATTTCTGCGAGCATTTTTCCGATATGGTTCGGGATCAACTCTGCAGGAGGCGCGGCTTTGGTTCTGCAACTGGGCTATTACTCTACGCTATCGACCGAGCACCCCCGCAAATGCTGTTTTTGGGTTTAGTAGGCAAATTTTGCTTCGATAGCCACATGTGAGTTAGTATCAAGCGGATCTGCGACTAGGACTCCGTTGGAGTCTACAGGGGGCACCTTGTTGCTGGGCACCACGTTGTTGGTCTCGCCAAGGTGGCCAGACTCAGCATCAACGTCCAAATAGGCAGATTGAGAGTTTGACATTTTTAATTTAACCTGAAATTAAAAGCTCAAAGAACAAGTGTAAAATAGATTGCTTTATGGAAATTTGTGTCAAATTGCCACTATTATCCTTATTCCCTCGGTGGGCGCCAAACTGTTTATCCTAAAAAAATGAATGACAATTAAATTTGTATGTGGTTTTAAGAATATGCGGGTTAATTCAATACAAATGATAAATAGCGTTAGATTAAACTGATAAAGGACATAATAAATTATCAAACCAATAAGGAGAGTGATCCCGGACTCAGTAACGTCTTAATGAAATGCCTATCTTCGATAGCAGGCTCATACTAATGAAGAACTGATGAACAAAAGTAAGAACTTTGAATAACAGGAAAAATAAGAGTATATTACCTTGATATGCGTGTTACAATGTGTCCCTATGAATAATAATCTTTCCCCTTTATATAGTAGGGGAGTTTTACCCTAAGTACAATTCTAAAAAAGGTAAAAATCTTCCGTTTCGCCGATCACCGATACGAGCCGAGATTCGCGCTGTGATATCCGGTTAGAAACGGACATCACGGCCCTTTGTTAGTCGGGCGCAGCTACTTGGTAATGTTCTCCGATGTCGTCAATCTTCGGATCGGCCCTCGAGGATATGGCCCTGATATCCCCGAGGGCAGGTGCCTTGCTCGAGCCCTAATACGAGGGGTTCTTCGTTTTGACTCCTGTCACACCTCTTTTAGTACACCCCCGATGAGGAGCATATAAAGAGTTTTTTCAATTAAAGTGACTTTAGTCGAAATGGGATTATTTAATTATTTTCAGAGTCGCCACTTGGAAATTTAAATTGGTGTTCCAAGTCACCGATTTTATCCCAGATCGAGGAAAAGATTTGACTTTCTTAACGAAGTTTGCGAACCAGAAATTCTAAGTAAGGAATTCTGTTAACCCGAGGGAAGGTGTTAGGCACCCTCGGGTTCCGTGGCTATAGCACGGTCACTTCATTGTCATAATCGGCTTATTATTTGATTTTATATCTGTTATCGGCCTATAGTGCATTATACCTTATTTTTTGCTTTTTCGCTTTTAAAAATTATCGGAGAATTGCAATGTTAATCAAAATATGTCACAAATTACGTCACATAAATGCACTCGCAATTTGTAACACTTTTAATTTAACATCGGGATTTTAGATTTGGGTCACATAAATGCGCACCCGAGTTTAGGAAATTAATTCAGTAAAATAACGCGCCTAAAGCAAACTATGTGTTTTTAGTTTTCGAGGGCCATGAAATTTGCAAAACAGCGCACCTCGATTTTTTTAAGTATTTAATTAATGAGGGCCGTATATTTGTAAGTTCATTTGGTACGGCACGCCTCAAATTAATTCGAAAGCTTTTATTATTCGAAGTTAGTAAAATCGGGCCGCCCAAAAGGCACCCCCGAAATTGACATTGTCACTATGCCACGGGAACCGTACCCATAGTCACAATGTAATTAATTGTGTCTAGAAACGAGTTACTAAAATTTGAAGCGTTAATGCTTTAATTATTCAAATTTACACTTTAATTAATTAAGAGGGCCATTGATGATCGTTGTTAATTATGTGGCACACCTCTATTAACTTAAAATAATGCTATGCATTATTGAGAAATTCTATTAGTAGTCAGTCCAATTATCTTTAAGCGAATAGTGGATTAAGCCTAATATAAATCATTCGGTACAAGTGCATTTACAACCATAGCCACCAGATAGTAAAAAAAAACAAATCCAAATGGAATTTTAAGATCGACTTTCATGGGCAGCTTCATTTAACTCCGAAAAGGCATTACTTTAAACTGAGATTAGATCAATTACACACGTAGCCATAAAGTTTGTAAAGACATTACATTCTGAATTTTTACATTACTGGCACTGTTTCCATAATAGCCATCTCAACATAAATCAATCAACGTAACTTGGTTAAAATACTGGCCACTAAAATAACAAATACAACTATAACTTGAACATTACACGAACAGTACTATTTCCAGAACAATAGTCAAAAGAACAAACCAATTAATGTAACCATATTACAACCCAATAGCCCTTAACTTCACAATGGCAGCTGTATTCTGGATTTAAAACAATAATGCTACTTCTAAGACAGTAGCAATCTATTAAACTTTAGGTGAGACTGTTTTGGATTACAATTATAGCTCAGAAATCACAAAATTTCAAATTTAACCTATGCAATTCTATCAAGGCTTCATAACATCAACGTGCAATCTCAGCTCTTTTCCTAAGTTGCTTAGATCTAAATTATTATAGTGATTGAAAGCTTGCTTTTTGATCCTCCCTCTTTTAAACCTTGAACAATCAGACTAGATGAGGTGAATAATCAGGATAATATACTAGATACTCAACAGAAAGCCAACAACCACCAATAATCCAGAAACAACTCTCATCAAAACTTCAAACAGACTCGATATAGCAGAAGTCATCATTGACAAACGAACATACTAAGAAGAGCAGCACAGAATCTACCAACATATACAAGACCCCAGTTACTTAATACCATACAGACAAATTATCAATCACTTTAGACAGAAAACAACCAGAAACGTATTCTTGCATAAACAAGAACAGAAACAGCAGAACCATTTAAGAACATATACGTGATTGTCAATAGTGAATGAACAAATTAATTGGAATGAGCAACGACTCAAGGTATGAGAAATTGAGCCAGTAAACATCAAATAACTCGTTCATTTAACTTCTAAACTGAAATTACAAGAGAGTTTTGAAACTTACCTAGGCTAAGTGAACGACTGAACAATCTTGTCAAAACAGCAGCAGAGGAGTAAAAGCAGCAACTCGATCTTACTTCAAAGAGTAAACACCAAATACAGCTAAAACTCAGAAGTTTTCTGTTCTCTTTTAGATTTTTTTTTCAAAATTTCTCTACTGTCTAGCTTGTTTTTCCTGAATTGTAATTCTCGAGCCCTTTTTCTTTTTTCTCTCTCAGACTTTATATATCTATCTTCTGTGTCCTCTTTTCCAGACTGTCCTATCCCTTTTTATATCCAATCCAAACAGAACCCCCCTCCCCCAGATCTCTTTTGATTTTTTATTCTTTTTTCTGTTAATTCCCCCTTCACACGATACAAACACACACTCCTTAACAGATTTTGCATGTGACCTCAAAATAGAATCTATTTCTAACTTTCTGAAATACTCTTTACTCCCCCCCCTCCCCCCCAGTTTCTTTTGTTCTATTTGTTAACTAATAGAACCTTCTAGTTACTACCCGAGTTTAAATCTTAACTGGTCAAAACTGACCCGGCCCAAAACAAACAATCCTAGTTTAATTTCAGACTTGGTCTCTATTTTGGGCTTAAATTTCCGAGGCTATTGCACTCGTAGCCTCTTTAACATGTAACCACTACCGACTTGATTATTCTAAGCCAATTTACGACCTAACCAAAAAGAAAATCGGAACTACATTACTAAAAAAATGGAGTAGAAAATGAGACTAATTAGCTAAAAAAAACGGAAATAAAAGAAGTGAAAAAGAAAAAAGGAAAAAGAAATCACCTCGGACAACATCTTCTAGTAAAAAATCCGATTTTGAAATCAAAAATTAACTTTAATCATGTTTTCTTGTTAAGAACACCTGATTAAAGCTTGTTTTGGCTTCAAAACTCGGCTTGACTGAGTTTCGATTCTAAGAACTTCATATCTTAGGTTTTTCTCTGATTTTGAAGGTTTTGGGGGTAACGGAGGGAACACGGTTGCTTGAGGTATGTGTGAGGTCGATTTTTGGGCTGATTTTGGTGTGATTCCGGTGGTAAACCACCGGATTTTAGGTTAACGGGTCGATGGTGGCTAGGGTTCGAAGAGGGATCTGTTTGGGACGAAGGAAAGTGGTAGGGGGAGGTTAGGTTTAGGACATATATATATGTGGGGTTGGGTAGTTCTGGGCCGTTGGATCTTGTTGAGATCAACGGCCTAGATGGGCTGACTATTAAACGGGGTCGGTTTGATAGAGGGGAAAGGGAACGTTTGGGCTGCCCAATTGATTTTCGGATTTGGGCTTGGTTTTTTTTAAAACAAACCAGCCCAGTCCGGTTTCTCTCTTTTTTCTTTTAATTATTTTTCTTAATTATTTATTTTAAACTCCTTTTTAATTTTAATAATTGGATTACTTAGTAAATAAAATCCTAATCTACATAAAATGTGAAATTAAACTAAATTATCTATTTATAAAAATTAACACAATGCTAGATTCTATGAATTAAATATTAAAACTAATGAAGTGTAAAATAAACTATTTTTTATGATTTTTTCAAATTTTGTAAACAACTAATTACTAATTCAATCCTAAAATGTAAAAAATAAATCCTAAATGCAATGCATGATATTTTTGAGTATTTTTATTAATTAATTACTTGATAATTAAATATGATTAATTAAAAAAGTCTAATAATTCCTAAAATGGCTAACAATTAATTAAGAAATTATTTTTATTTGATTTACAGGAGCGTTTTGGTTACGGCAAAAATCACGTGCTCACAGTTCCAATACAATACAATCATATTTCTGCTCCGATTGGTTCACCGGAAAGGCGAGTGCTGCAGCGAACTCGTGTTTGCCCACTGTACTGGGTCGAATACAATTGGACAAGGCCGGGTCGAATACAATTGGACAAGGCCGGGTCGAATACAACTGAACAAGGCCGGGTCGGGAATCACTAGGTCGAAATGCATGGACCGAAATCATGAAATATAATCAGAGAACCGAATTGGGTTCGGTTGATCAGAAAGAGGTCGAACAGCCAAAGTTCGATCCTAACCCATCACATTCCATCTCCGGACGAGTCGAATATCCTCGTATTTCCTCGATAGTCGTGCCATTATTTTAGAAATATTAAATATGCTGAATTTCGTAATAATTGATGTTTCCCTTTGTAATTCGCATGTCACTTTTATTGTAAGACTTTACACTTATCCATGTATCTTTTACATTTATCTATGTAATCTTTGCACTTACCCAGGTAACATTAAATGCGGAAACTCTTCAGCTAACCCAGGCGGGGAAAAGAGTTTATAAGGATGAAATGCATCCTATGTACGGACACTTTTTTTTGGCATAATCTAAAAAAATAGAATTCTTGGCAAGCTCTCTGACTATCTTTTCCTTCAGAATCTCTTATCAATTTATGATTTGATCATTCCATTGTCGTTTCAATTATAAACACGTGCATTTTGCCTTCACCTGATAGTGGAATAATTTACGGATCCTTAGTCTCACTATAAATTCAATTGTTACCCAATTTCAAGGGTAAAACAGTTTGGCGCCCACCGTGGGGCTGGGGATATTAGTAAATTTCTTCCAAATAACGAAGGTATAATTCTGCGGTTGTTTCTATAAAAGTTTCTCCATCTTTCACGGAATCATAATAAGCATGGCTCAGGTGCCTCCTCCCAGGAACGAAGCTAATGAACAAGTAGAAAATAACAACTTGGACGGACATGAAATTCCGGCCGATATTAACTCCCTTGTAGCGGTCGAAGCCGCCCAAGCATCAGGCTCAGTACATAGTGTTCGAGGGGAGAACCGTTCAAGAAACCAACAAAGCGGGGAACGCGAAATTAGCCTCAAAATAATATTCGATATGTTGCAAGCCCAACAGGTAGCTATAGCACAGCTACAATGTCGCACTCGAAGCCCAGACCGAGCAGAGCGCACCACTCCCCAAGCTGCAGTTGAACAAAATGAACCGGCCACAGTTACACCGGATGAAAGCGGCGCGGGATTTAATTCCGGGCTTGTTAAAATGATAGAAGAACTAACAAAGCGAGTCGAATCTGGCGAAAAGAAAATTGAAACCTACAATTCAAGGGTGGACCAAATACCGGGAGCACCTCCGGTATTGAAGGGTTTAGACGCCAAAAAATTCATACAAAAACCTTTCCCCTCCAGCGCCGCCCCAAAACCGATACCTAAAAAATTTCGCATGCCGGAAATCCCGAAGTACAACGGCACTACCGACCCAAACGGACACGTAACAGCATACACTTGTGCTATAAAGGGGAATGACCTCGAGGACGATGAAATCGAGTCCGTTCCTTGAAGAAATTTGGGGAAACTCTATCCAAGGGAGCAATGACTTGGTATCATAACCTACCACCAAATTCCATTGACTCTTTCGCTATGTTAGCGGATACTTTTGTAAAAGCCCATGCAGGGGCTATTAAAGTCGAAACGAGGAAATCTGATTTGTTCAAAGTCAAACAACACAGTGGTGAAACACTAAGAGAATTCGTTTCCCGTTTTCAAATGGAGCGAATGGATCTACCACCAGTTACTGACGATTGGGCAGTACAAGCTTTCACGCAAGGGTTGAATGTTGATAGCTCGGCTGCTTCGAGACAATTGAAACAAAGCTTAATCGAATATCCGGCCGTCACATGGGCAGACATCCATAATCGATATCAGTCCAAAATCATAATAGAAGACGACCAGGTCGGAATCGCGTCAACTTCTTCTTACACAACAAAAATCCCTGATCGACATCAAAGAGATAATCTTCGAGAATCGAGGGCGATCCGAGATAAGCACCGACCATATCCGGAAGATCGAAGGCCCTCATCAAGAGGATTCAAAGCCCCGAGGCATGAAAACATGAATGATCGAAGTCAAGGGAACAGAAGGCCGATACCGAAGAGGAACTTCGGGAGGGACAATTCTCAACTAGGAGAAGCGCCCCGTCTGTCTGAATACAATTTCAACGTAGATTCAGCAACTCTGGTTTCGGCTATCGGACGTATCAAAGACACTAGATGGCCGAGACCTATCCAGTCCGATCCTTCTAAAAGGGATCCCAACCTTATATGTAAATATCATGGCACTCATGGTCACAAAACCGAAGATTGCAGACAACTGAGAGAGGAAGTCGCCCGCTTGCTCGAGAATGGACACCTTAAAGAATTCCTCAGCGACCGGGCGAAAGCTCACTATGAGAACAGGGGCCGAACAGCCGATCAAAGAGAGCCAAAGCATATTATCAATATGATAATAGGAGGCGACTCACCCCAAATGCCGGTGTTAAAGCGTACCAAGATATCCATCACCAGAGAAAAGCGAAGTCGGGACTACGGTTCGGAAGAAACTTTAAGCTTCAGCAAAAGGGAAATCGAAGATCTCGTGCAACCACACAATGATGCATTGGTAATATCGGTAATGGTGCATGACACCCAAGTAAAACGCGTTCTCATCTATCCCGGAAGTTCAACCAACATAGTTCGATCATGGGTCATCGAACAGTTAGGCCTGACTGGTCAAATCATATAAGAGGTACGGGTTCTCAATGGTTTCAACATGGCTACCGAAACAACCAAAGGGGAAATAACGTTAATGGTAAACGTAGCTGGCACTGTCAGGGCAACAAAATTTTGTGTAATCGAAGGAGATATGAGATATAACGCCTTGCTCGGGAGACCTTGGATTCACGATATTGGAGCAGTGCCTTCAACCTTGCATCAAATGCTAAAATTTCCTTCCGCAGAAGGAGTCACTGTCGTCTATGAGGAACAACATGCGGCAAGAGAAATGTTCGCAATAGAAGAAGTGACACAACGAACTAAATAGCAATTACCAATACCTTCCTCGATCGACGAAGTAGAGGAAGGACAAACGGTCGAAGACGAATTCATAATACCCCGATTTTTTGTCACCCCCGATGAGTCCGATGCATCCAAGTCAACAATCGAAGAACTGGAGCAAATTTCAATTCGTCACGATGCGCCAGACCGAAAGGTATATCTGGGCTCGGGGTTAAACCCCGAGCTCAGGAGAAAATTAATTTCCTTCCTTAAGCTAATGAAGATTCCTTTGCTTGGTCCCATTTAGACATGGCAGGCATACCTCCGGAAATCACAACGCATAAGCTAAGTGTTGATCCGAAGTACCGGCCAGTAAAACAAAAGAGAAGACCTCAATCCGAAGTCAAGCAAGCTTTCATTCGCGACGAGGTAACTAAACTCTTAAAAATAGGATCTATTAGAGAAGTAAGGTACCCGGAATGGATAGCAAATGTAGTAGTAGTCCCGAAAAAGGGTAACAAACTAAGGATGTGTATAGATTACAAAGATTTAAATAAGGCCTGCCCCAAGGATTCTTTTCCACTCCCCAACATCGATCGAATGATCGATGCCACAGCCGGTCATGAGGCTCTGAGTTTCCTCGATGCATATTCTGGCTACAACCAGATACGCATGGATGAAGGCGATCAAGAAAAGACGTCCTTCATCACTAAATATGGCACTTACTGTTATAATGTAATGCCATTCGGACTCAAAAACGCGGGAGCCACCTATCAACGCCTAGTTAACAAAATGTTCGAAAAACAACTAGGTAAAACCATGGAAGTTTACATT
>MCJB01004558.1:264362-280501 GCA_002018475.1 Nicotiana obtusifolia
ACCCTCGTCCGCCGCTGCTCGTGGAAGTCGTCGCCGCCGCTGCTCCGCTGTTGCCAGTGCTCGTCCGCCTCTCTCTCTCTCTCCTTCTCCACACACAGAATATCAAAGTTAGACTATGCCTCTTGCAATTTTTTCTTTTACCTCGTTTTACTTGGAATAGTCAGCTCCATAGTATGATTTTGTGCTATATCCTGAATTTGTATGATTTTGTATCATTTAGTGTGCTTATTTTGTACCATTTAATGTGCTTCTTTCACTATTCTTTCAGTATCTACGTATGATTTTGTGCTATATCCTGAATTTGTATGATCTTGTATGATTTTCCAAAAATTTGTATGATTTTGTACCATGTAGTGTACTTATTTTGTACCATTTAGTGTGATTCTTTCACTATTCTTTCAGTATCTACGTATTCACAAATCACTACTAACACACAAATTGTGTGTACATAATCCCATTAACAATAAGCAAGAATTGGAAGTGCAGTTACTGATATAACACAAGCTGAAATATTTTGGTGTAGAAATAAGAAATCATCATACTCATAAAATATAATATAATGGAATTTCCATCATACTATTGCAGCATGTTCGTGTCTTAATATGGACTTCCTTAGTTCATAATCCGAACTTTGTTTCTTCATTAGAGTAGGTTTGTATTCAACCTCCTTTTCTTAAGTACTGTAATCTTCAAAATTTGCAAACAATTACTAAAGAAACTATAGACTTTACCTCTTAAACCTTTAGTAATATTGCTAATTATGTAATATGAAAGATAAAGTTCTTGTTACGAGTGAAAAATAAAATTATTTAATTACATAATTAGACTAGGTGCTTTCTATCACTACTCCAATTATTAGATAATTTGTAAAATATTGGAATATGAATTAACTAAATTAATTTCCTCTGTTTTATTTGTATAGATGGAACATCGTACTTGGATGTACAATAGGAATTATCCTAATCGACGGGGATTGAGGGAGGATTTTGTAGAAGGGGTGGATGACTTTATTAGACATGCAATGTCACTTCCACCCTACCTAATTGAAGGAGTAATTAGGTGCCCTTGTGTTAAGTGCGACTGTGTGAAGTTTGGAAAATCGGATGAAGTTAGGGTTCATCTTTATAGAAAGGGGTTTATAGAAAATTACTTTGTGTGGACTTATCATGGAGAGATCGATGGTAGAGATCGGATATTTCATAATCTAGTTGTGGGTGAAAGTAGTAGGCCGGTGGATAATACAAATAGGGATTTCGAAATTCGTCATATGGTTTCGGATGCTTTTGGGATGCACTTTGGGGGTGATTCTAATGAAATTATTGAACAAACTCCTAATGATGAGGCCAAACGTTTTTTTGATCAATTGAGGAAGCTATTCGTCCACTACGCGACGGAAGTCCGCACTCTAAGTTGTCTGTTGCAGTTAGATTACTAAGTATGAAATCTGACTGGAATATTTCTCAAGGAGCCATGGACTCTTTCATCGACCTTATGCGTGAGCTAGTTGACCGTGATGTCGACTTACCTCTTGATTTTTATAAGGCAAAGAGATTGATTTCTAAGTTAGGACTTTCGTCAGTGAGAATTGATTGTTGTGAAGATGGTTGCATGTTATACTATAAAGATGATGCAGGTTTGGACAATTGTAAATTCTGCGGAAAGCCTCGTTTCAAGAGGCTTTCCAGCGAGAAGATGGTCGCTATCAAGTCGATGCATTATTTACCTCTTATACCTAGGTTAAAGAGGTTATATGCGTCGATGAGCTCTGCTCCTCATATGATATGGCACTTTGAAAATAGAAGACCACCCGGTGTTATGTGTCATCCTTCTGATGGAGAAGCTTGGAAGCACTTTGATAGGACGTATCCAGATTATGCTAGTGAACCGAGGAATGTTCGGTTGGGTTTATGTGCTGATGGCTTCACCCCATTTTGAGTGAGTAGGCCAGTGATATATCTATTTATGTTAGGACAAATTAAGATATTTCTGCATTGATTTAAAAACTGCAACATGTGTGTATGGGGTCGGATACAATTGAACATATAAGATACATCGATCTTGGGTTACGATCATTGATGCAACTTGAGGTTGATCTCTTGCAGATCGAGACTGGTACTTCGAAAAGGTAAATTCGAGGTCAGAAATCATCTGGTTAAAGTTCGAGACCAAAGCACTCGAGATAAGGTAGTCGAGACTGGTCTGGGTAAAGCATCATATGGTAAAAATATCAGATTCACATAACGGAAAGGCCGAAAATCTCGTGGTGTGTAATTATCTCGGCGGGAATCACGGTCCAAATCAGCAGAGACATTGAACCCAGTAATTTTAGGGATCTTTTACCCTGTAATTAGGTCTTTTACCTTGTATAGAATTCTTCTCTCCCCCTATATAAAGAATTCAACTCTATTGTATACGACAGAACTTACTATCAACAGAACACTTATCATTTTTTGGCTATCTTCTTCATAAACTATTTACTTCATTATTGTTCGTTCCGTCATAGCAAAATTACTCAACCTCAGTGGTTTGTTTATTCTTTCATTTACTTAAATCAGCCTTTATTTATCGCTTATCCTTTAATTGTATCAGGCCAAGTTGCATATCCTTAGTACCACGTGCAAATTCAATTGTTACTCGTATTTTAGGGTAAACAGTTTGGCGCCCACCGTGGGGCTGAGGATAATAGTGAACGTTTGATACAAATTTCTGTCACACATACTATTTTACGCTTGTTCTTTGCAGAATCTTTTGTTTTCAGGGTATAACATAGTCATGTTGCACTCACAGCCCCTCAATGACGAGTTTGACCACCAGGGAGAAAACAACAATGTGATGCTTGGTAATGAGGTTCCAACCGACGTCAACTCTCAGGTGGCGGTCGATGTGGATCAGACTTCTAGCCCGTCGAACAGTGTTCAGAGAGAACACCATTCAAGAACTCAAAACAATGAAGGGGGCGGGATCAATCTCAAAATGATATTCGACATGCTACAAGCCCAGCAAGCAGCCATCGCCCAATTGCAAAGTCGCAGTCAGATTTCAGACAGGGTCGAAGCCGGTTCTTCTCGAGGAGTTATCCCCGGTAATGAACCGACCACGGTGCAACCGGACGAAAGCGGGTCGGGGATAAATTCGGGAATTATGAAGATGCTCAAGGAGCTGACAAAACGAGTCGAATCGGGCGAAAAGAAGATTGAAGCCAACGACAAGAAAGTAGAAACATATAACTCGAGGGTGGACCAGATTCCATGAGCATCCCCGGTGTTGAAAGGCTTGGACTCGAAGAAGTTCGTACAAAAGCCTTTCCCGTCAAGTGCTGCCCCAAAACCTATGCCAAAAAAGTTCCACATGCCAGAAATCCCCAAGTACAACGGGACATCTGATCCGAATGAACACGTGACGGCGTACACATGCGCCATAAAAGGGGAATGATCTCGAAGATGACGAGATTGAGTCCGTTCTTCTGAAGAAATTTTGGGAGACCTTGTCGAAAGGAGCAATGACTTGGTACCACAACCTACCCCCGAACTCCATCGATTCCTTTGCCATGCTTGCAGACACCTTCGTCAAAGCTCATGCAGGTGCTATTAAAGTCGAAACCCGAAAATCAGACTTATTCAAAGTCAGGCAAAGAGATAATGAGATGCTGAGGGAGTTTGTATCTCGCTTTCAAATGGAGCGAATGGACCTGCCACCGGTCACCGATGATTGGGCCGTACAAGCTTTCACTCAAGGGCTCAATGCCTGAAGTTCAACGGCTTCTCAACAGCTTAAGCAGAGTTTGATCGAATACCCGGCTGCCACTTGGGCGGACATACACAATCGGTATCAATCGAAGATCAGGGTCGAAGATGACCAGCTCGGATTCCCCTCGGGATCCGCTTACCCTATCAGAATTCATGACCGGACTCTAAGAGATAATTACCGAGAGCCAAGGTCGAACAGAGACAGACATCGGCCGTACCCTGGCGATCGAAGAGCCATCCCGGGAAGACAAGGGTCTCCGAGACAGGAGAGAATAAATGATCCTAATCGAAGGAATCGAGGACCGTTGCCGAAAAATAACTTCGAAAGAGCCGCTAATCACCGAGAAGCGCCCCGATTGTCCGAGTATAACTTCAACGTCGATTCAATGACTCTCGTATTCGCCATTGGTCGCATTAAAGATACCAAATGGCCTCGGCTGCTGCAATCGGACCCGGCCAAGAGAGACCCAAACTTAATATGTAAGTACCATGGCACACATGAACATAAGACGGAAGATTGCCGGCAACTGAGGGAAGAGGTAGCACGGTTGCTCAAAAACGGGCACCTCCGAGAATTTTTAAGCGACCGGGCCAAGAACCATTACGGGAACAGAAACAGGCCAACAAATCAAGAAGAGCCTCAGCACACGATCAATATGATAATCGGAGGGGTAGATACACCCCAAGGCCCGGTGTTGAAGCGTACCAAAATATCTACCACCCGAGAAAAGCGTACTCGGAATTACGCGGCGGAAGGAGACTTATGCTTCGGCGATAAATATGCAGAGGGAGTCATACAGCCCCATAACGATGCCTTGGTGATATCGATGCTCGTACACAAAACTCGGGTAAAGAGGGTACTTGTCGACCCCGGTAGTTCAGCTAATATAATTCGGTCGTGGGTCATCGAGCAGCTTGGATTGACAAACCAAATCATCCCCGAAGTGCGGATCCTCAATGGTTTCAACATGGCATGTGAAACAACCAAAGGGGAAATAACGCTGATGGTAAACACCGCCGGTACTGTTCGGGCAACCAAGTTTTGCGTGATCGAGGGCGACATGAGATACAATGCCTTGCTCGGAAGGCCTTGGATTCATGACATCGGAGCTGCGCCTTCAACATTACACCAGATGTTGAAATTCCCATCGGCTGATGAGGTCGTAACCGTTTACGGAGAGCAACATGCTGCGAGGGAAATGTTCGTAGTAGAAGAGACAGTGCCAA
Source organism: Nicotiana obtusifolia (assembly GCA_002018475.1). NCBI lineage: Eukaryota > Viridiplantae > Streptophyta > Magnoliopsida > Solanales > Solanaceae > Nicotiana > Nicotiana obtusifolia. Next base: position 269,336 of record MCJB01004558.1, read on the forward strand.
AGCCGACCGCTCCTTTCCAGAAGACCCAATAGCAATCACAGACACCACCTTCAACAAACGAGGGTGAGCAAGATCAACTCGAAGAAGACAATTATGGGGTTCCCCGATCATTTATTGGTCCCGACGAGTCCGATGCGACTGAAAGCACGCACTGCACTCTTTTTTCCTTCGACCGGTTTTGTCCCAAATTGGGTTTTACGGCAAGGTTTTTAATGAGGCAAGCAGGAGTCGTGCTAACTTAGATCGGTCGCTCATCGAAGATAATGATATTTGGTACACAACTTCGATCGACCTTGAATAGCTGGAGATTGCTAGTCTATTTCGAATCTTTGCCTAGCTACTTCAAATTCAAGGGGACTTCACGCAGATCATTAGGAATCAATGTAAGGGTCAAACGTTCGAAAGTACCGTGCCCAAATAGATCGATCTACCCCTTAAACAAAGTTGTAGAGGCGTATGAATGCTAATAAAGTCTATTTGGCACCGATATTCTATTTTTGAGCCCAAGGGCCTCTTTGATTTTCATTACATCATCAAAAACTAACATTGTTCAAATGTTTGCGCCAAATTCCGAGGGGAGCAAGACCTATTAAGGCAAACCACAAACTTGATTAAAAGGCCAAGGCCGTATTGAGTTAACAAAATTCGAGGGGAGTAAGACCTAATAAGGCAAACCCCAAACTTGATTAAAAGGCCAAGGCCGTATTGAGTTAACAAAACTCGAAGGGAAATAAGACCAACTCAGGAAAACCCCAATTTATAAAAGGCTAAGGCCAAACCAAGCTAAATTCGAGGGTGACTTAGACTTGCCAAGGCAAAACCTCGATTCTTTAAAAGGGCTAAGGCCAAATCAAGTCATTAAAGTTCAAAGGGGAACAAAATTTGCTAAGACTTAATCCCGATTTCTTAATAGGCCAAAGCCACATCGAACTGATAAAGTTCGGGGAGAAACGAAGCCTATTAAGGAAATTTCGAATTCATAAAAGGCTAAGGCCGAATCGGGTCAAAACCTATTAAGACGGATTCAATTCCTTAACGGACCAAGGTCCCCTCGAGGTGCGGGCCTTATTCGATCGGCCTTGGAGGAAGGAAATACATGGTGAAATAAATCCTAGCTAGGGCAGGAAAATTTGCAAGATATGAAAATTTTAGAGCAAAGTCAGACAAAAGGAATTCTTTCATATATGCAAATTAAAGTATGTTACAAAAAGGCCATATCATTTTACAGGCAACATCAGTCAGAATCATCTTCTTCTTCCTCAGGGAAGGCCCGCCTCCTTGCTTCAGCTTCGATCTTTGCTGCTTCATCGACCTCAGAAGATAGATCGAAACCTCGAGCTTGCAGCTCTTCGAGGACGGAGAGACGGGTCTGGCACTTGGTGTATTCGACCAAAATCTTTGATTGCTCCTGGGCGGCCTCAGCATCGGCTCTGTATTGAGCTATCAAATCATAGGCGTCGGCTTTGGACGTGGCAATCTCGGACTTTGCTGATTGTAGCTCGTTCACCAGAACATCCCGGTCCTGGGTGAGCGTCTCGACTTGGGATTGAAGAGATTCGGTGCTCTTAGTCAGAACTCCGATTTTTTCTTGTGCCTCCGAAATCTGCTCTTCCAAGGGAACTATGCGAGCTTGGAGGGTCTCCTTTTCCGAAGTCAGTATATCGGCCTTGGCTATCCATTCGTTGGTTTCTACCTTGGCCTCGCTCACTGCAGACCGAAGTTGATTTAATCGGTCGGCTTGCTGCCCCAGCTGGTCGATTGATTTGTCATGCTCTCTTCGCATGAAGTCCAGCTCGGCCCGAAGGTTCGACATCTCCCCCTCGAGTCACTGGCCCTGTGCCTTTTCTTGTGCCATTTCTTCCTTTTGCCAAAGGAATGCCTCGTGATGAAGTACCAAAGACTGCAAGGTGTATATAATAAAACAATCAGTACAAGTATAAGGACAATATAACGGGCGCCAAATAGAGCCAGAGAGGAAGTGTACCTTATTTGACGCCTGTTGAGCTTCGTTAATAGGCCGAGCCCACCGCATCCATTGTAGCCTGATCCTCTTCGGTTACCAAGCAATGAAGGTAGCTAGCCACGCCTACGAGCGTAGCCAAAACCCTAGCATCTTCGGGAATGGTGAACTTTATTACCCTCTTCCGATCAGGATTGGAACTTGGAGCGGGAAATCTATCGACTAACTTAAGACCGATAGACACCCCGCTCGTCTCGGTGGGGGGACTCATTCTCGGAACTTCGAGCTTGAATGTATCGGTCGATGGTACCCCATCGAAGAACTATTTGAAGGCTCCCGCCGGTACCGGGCCTTTGCTCGGTGAGTGCGTCCTTGCGGCCTGGGCTTCATTAAGAGTTGCCTCCGAAAAAGAGGGAGAATCCATTATCTCTGGGAGGTCCGAGACTCCTTGTGCTGCCTCCCCTGCATCTGCATATACCCCGGTCCTCGTCTTTGCCTCGAGATCCTCTGCTCGAGGGATGCAAGCTTCATCGACCGATGGCTCGGGGACTGTCCTAGGTGGTTCATTATTTAAAGTATCGAGGTCTCTATCCTCCTTGGAGTTGTCGCTCAATTGGATAGCCAGATCAGAGATTCTGGGCTTACGAGCTATGCTTTTCTTCTTAACCCTCCTTTTGTCAGGCTCCGAAGGATCGGAGATTTCCTTTCTCTTTTTCTCTCCCTTCTTCTCCGAGGCAGGGGGAGGGCAGGGAACTTCTCCACCCATGGACGCCGGCCTCAATTCAGCGTCCTTCGATAGAGCTGTGAAGAAAGGGGGAAATTAATGACAACACCGATCACTTGAAATGAGAAAGATGAATATTATTGGGCTTACCATGATTTTTGGCCCCCCAAAGGCCTTTCGATATTTCACGCCAAGCTCGCTCCGAATAGGCCCTCTGAGCCACCACCTTCCGGGCACACTCCTCCAAATGTTGAATCGCGGCCAACATTTGAGAAACGGCTACACCTTACAAAATATATCGGTTAGATATCAAAGGAAAACAGCAGATGGATTTAAGTAGGGAAACGTTGCTTACGTCTCATGTTCCACTTTTCAGGGAACGGCATGTCTTCTGCAGGGATAAGGTCCAAGGTTCTTATTCAAACGAATCGGCTCATCCAACCTAGGTCCTTGTCCTCATCAATGCTCGAGAACGGAGCTTTGCTGGCCCGACGAGCAAGTTTTATTAGACCTCCTCGGAACATTCGGGGACTGTACAGTCGAAGTAAATGGTCAACGGTGAAGGGGTGCTCGTCGACTTTACTCAAAAAAAAGAGGAAAAGGTGAACTATCCGCCAAACGGAGGGATGGACCTGGCCCAATGTAACGTCGTACCTTTTACAGAAGGCGACAATTATGGGGTCCAGAGGTCCCAACGTGAAGGGGTAGGTATAGACGCTCAAGTAACCCTCCACATGGGTGGTAATCGCCTCATTCGGGGAAGGGACTACCACATCCTTGCCAACCCATTTACACTCCGTTTTCACCCTGTCAAGGATTTTGTTGGTGATCGAACTAATGTACCTAGCGACCAGTTCGCCCCGGCCGGGTACTGAAGAGGCCTTCTCCACCTTGAAGTCGGAGCCGGTCGAGCATCCAACCGGTATGAAAGCTTTCAGGGGAGGCTCCGCCGAAGTTTCCTCAACAGGGGTAGGCTCAACCTCTTCAGCGGGTTGAGAGGAAGAAGGCTGTTGTTTTTGAGGTACTGATTTTGATGTTTTCGCCATTAGAGTAGAAGAGATGGAAGGTGAGCAAAGGGAAGTGTATAATAGAAGTTCACTTGAGGCGCTAAAATGCAGAGAATAAAAGCAAGAAAATATTCAAACGACACAAAACCTGGAAATTGAAGAGTGGAGGGCTATTTATACTTTTCAAAAACGGCGGTTCGAAACACGAGATGGGAAAACATTAATTGGTATTTGCAGAAGTTACAGGGTTTGTCGCCAGCTGGGACACGAAAGGACCCTTTTTGATAATGGCCACGTGCGTTATCATGCTGCCGTCATCCATCAGCAAGACGTTTTTAGGCTATCTGATTTGACGCTTCGAACTTCGTGTCGTGTTAATAAGTGTGTTCTCACTTAACCTAATCTTGAAAAGCGGCGGCTCATATCGTTTCTTGTCATTACTCTCCAAAAAACGAGGGGACTATCTGTATGGGGTCGGATACAATCGAACATATAAGATATATCAATCTTGGGTTACGATCATTGATGCAACTTGAGGTCGATCTCTTGCAGATCGCGACCGGCACTTCGAGAAGGTAAATTCGAGGTCAGATATCCTCTGGTTAAAGTTCGAGACCAAAGCACTCGAGATAAGGTAGTCGAGACCGGTCTGGGTAAAGCATCATATGGTAAAAATATCATATTCGCATAACGGAAAGGCCGAAAATCTCGTGGTGTGTAATTATCTCGGCGGGAATCACGGTCCAAATCAGCAGAGACGTTGAACCCAGTAATTTTAGGGATCTTTTACCCTGTAATTAGGTCTTTTACCTTGTATAGAATTCTTCTCTCCCCCTATATAAAGAATTCAACTCTATTGTATACGACAGAACTTACTATCAACAGAACACTTATCATTTTTTGGCTATCTTCTTCATAAACTATTTACTTCATTATTATTCGTTCCGTCATAGCAAAATTACTCAACCTCAGTGGTTTGTTTATTCTTTCATTTACTTAAATCAGCCTTTATTTATCGCTTATCCTTTAATTGTATCAGGCCAAGTCACGTATCCTTAATATCACATACAAATTCAATTGTTACTCGTATTTTAGGGTAAACAACGTGTATGCTCTATTACTATAAAATTGTTTACTTTGATCTTCTCTATTTTTCTGCAATATTGTTTGTATTGGATGGATGCATGAAATCTTCAGGACTCTTAAAGATTTTTTACTTGTTGGAAGTTGTATAACTTTATCTACGTCCTCCGCATATACTTGAAGCCACATGTAAATATCATTATTCTTCAACCATTAGATACTTATAAAAGCTGTTTGACTTTGAATTTTCTATTATTTAATGCCCCTTAATTTAATTCTTTCTAATAGAGAAAGTAAAATAATTGATAGAGAATGCTAGTTGAATTTAGTAGATGGCGGATGGCCCCATTCTAATGTACTCAAATAGTTTTCTTGCACAGACACTTTCATGTTAATCTTTCCTTTCATAATTATTTGCCATGACAAGTTTCCTTTAAAATAGACGCACATTGCCCGAGTCTTAATATTAATTTTTGTAAATATTAATTATTAGAGTATTACAATTTAGTTATACGCTTATGCCTGAGATAATACTATATATATATATATATATATATATATATTTTTTTTTTTTTGTATTTTTCATTTCTTAATATCTTTCATCTTTTTCTGACTTGTATTTTATGGACATGAACTTTTAATGTTTTTTTTATGGACATGAACTTTTAATGTTCTTTTCTATTTTTAATGTTCTACTAGTAAATGTGTTCGCACTTCGCGAGATAATAAAATTCCTAAATAATCCTTTTCTAATATGTGAATATTTTATCTTCAAATCTTAATAGATTAGATTTAAAGTTTTAATCCATTTTATTATTAAGACTTAACATCACTTAAGTCTTTTAGTTTTCTAAGATAAAGAGAAAAATTAATCTCTTTATGTGGAGATGTGTAACAAATTTAAAAGCATCGCTTTTCCACTGTACATATGTTATAAGTATCTAAGATTTTTACTTTCGAAGTATCCAACTTCTTGTTATTGGAGTCAAATAGTTATACTTTCACAAAATTTTCTTATTTAAAATGTAAAAAGAAGGGATAGATACTACATAATTAACACCTCACCTTCTTGGCAAGGCATTTCAAGTATTAAACTTTCAGAGAGACATATTTCCTGTACTTGTAAAAAGTATATTTTTTATGCATCTCATGTACTTGTAAAATATCCTTTTCCTACTTTTTATATTTAACTCACCCGTTTTTCTTATTCTTCCTTTTTTTTCTTCTTTCTCTTACCATATATCTTTTGTTTATTTTCCGTTTACATTTTAATTATTTCCCTTTCTTTCTTTTGATTTTTTCCCCTCTTGCAATTCAATCGAAATGAAAGATATATAAAGTGTTTGCTAACACTTTGAAAAGTCAAAACCTTTTCATCCGACATCCACCAGTGAACAAATTAGTAGTATATAAAAATATATACATCACAAATTAAATTAAAGAGATATATTACGTTCAAATTATGGTGAAATAGTTTTGGGCAACAATGAGGCCTAGCTCAACATTTCATCGTTTCAATTTTCAAGTCAACCCTTTGTTCGTCTCACTTTTTGTAAAACATGCTAAAATGTACCAATCTTTTTAGTTTAACTCCCATAAATTTCAAGACACATGCTATAAAGGAAAATCAGGAAGTAACACATGTACATGTCAATTAAACGTGCCACAAATAGGAATTATACAGGAAAATATTCTTTAGCGGAGACGATACAAAAGCTAAAATATGTTGGAGACTATAGTATGAACATAATTTTTTCATCTTCTTTTGCAAATGAAACTTGAACTCCAGTTCCTTACTAAGTTTGCACTCGAAGCCCAAAAATGAAGTTTTTCTTCTAAATCAGGTGACCGTTTTTTGCATTAGGTCTTCTTCAACGGTGCCTTCGGTCCTTCACAATTCAAGAAATAATTTCTTATGTGTGTTACCCATCTGTTAGAGAAATGAACCAGACAAATTATGTTAAAACTTAACTCATCAAAAAAGAAATGAAAAAAAAGACACTTGATTGATGAAATTGTGAGTGCAACCCCATATCAATAACATCCTGAAAACTTTTCATGCGAATAGTAAAAGTGAAGGAAACGCCATATCCAATTTGAGCCAAATCAGCTTTTACATTTCCTACTATATATTTCCAAGTATTTTGTGCATTGAGATCATGGGGTGAGAAAAGGACATCCTTCATGAATACGGAATCAAAACACTTGGTAAACGGACGGGTCGGATCGGATATACGAGGGGTCAATTATTTTACTCGATCAATATCTAATACAAATAAAAAAGGGGTTAATCGGCAAATAATATGGATAACCATATTATCCATAGCTTCTTGTATATAATCACTTTTGGGAGAATTCCTAGTCTCCCAAATTTGAGGAACTCCCAATTTGAGGCTTTACAAATGTAAAAGTTAAATCCATTAGTTATCCATTATTTAAGGGATAATATGGTTCTTATCTATATTTGACCCGTTTTTAAATAGTTCATTATCCAACACATATATTAATGGATAATATGGGTGAATAACTCTTTTCTTTTATCTATTTTGCCACCACTAGACTAAAGTAAGAAAGGAAAAGATGTTAATAAAACCTATTTTTAACTAACATCGAAGTAATTGTTCTTTTTTACCTTCAAATTATTAAAGATACCAAAAAGAAAAAATCAATGTACCTAATGGATGTAGGACAAATATAATATGATAATCTTACCTCTTGAACTTCAACTCTCATGATCTATCAAGAAGTGGGAAGACCAAGAGAAGAATTTTAGGTTTGGCGAGTGGGAGGAAGAAGAGGAGCGGAAGGCTTTATAAACGGGAGTACAAAGAATGCGAAAATTTACCTGGGAAGGGGAAGAGGAGAGCACGAAACCGTAATTAATGAACTTTTAAAAGAGACGTTTCAGAAAATTTAGGAGTGGTGGTTTGATTCATTTGTTAAGATGAGACACCTTTGATCAGTTTCAAAACCCAAGGACGGGTTTGTTGAGTGGTTTTTCAAGAGTGCACTATTTTTTCTTCATTTAAAAAAGCAAAGCTCTAAGAAAACAGATAAAATAGAAATCCTGATATATTAGAGTGCCACATCAAACTTCTATATCCCTGCTTTATTTAATTATTAAATAGATTTTTATCTCTTTTCGTGTTAGGTCCTCAAATTAAAAGTTACTGTAACTCATAATAGTTGGCTTTAGCAAACTTGAAGTACAGACTATAATTAACTCGATATAATTTATTATCATAAATGTAGCGAGTTTTTACTGAATATATAGTAAATCAGTCACTAACATGTCAGAAAATTCATAGATTGTAATAATCTTTAGATATATAGTTGGTTACTTGGAGAAATCATAATTAGATTATCTTGATCTTATTTGTTCATTTAGGGAATATTGTCAGCCGTCGAAATAAGAACAACTACATATTCAATTCTCACATTCAATGATGTACTTATTTTTTTAGGTTAGTTTTTGACAACTTATTGACTGATTTTCTCTCTTGGCAATGCAAGAATTAATTGTAATTTAACCCGTAGCTTATATATATAAAATTGCATATTTAAAAAAGTAGAATCATATATACAAATGATTTATAAATGATTTATCGTCCGAAAGATTGTTATAACGGACTATATATATATATATATATATATATATATATATATATATTAAAACCATGTATTCGCTACTGATGTTGGATCATTTCAAGATTACTATTCTATGCTTGTGCTTTTATTCGTTTATGTGACATTGAATTTTACTGTACGTACTTGCATTATAACTTCAAATGATACGTATATGGATGTGATTTTTATAGATATACATTAGTTTAAAATGTATTTAGGAAGAAAATTTGATACCACTATGTTTAATCGGATCCTATCGATTTACGGTTTTTGAGGAAGTATTTTAGGAAGAAATTTTGATAAACTTATATCTAATGGCATTTTAGGAAGAAATTAGATATTTACCCATGAGATATAGCCCTTCGCTAATGGGCAGTTAGCACTAGCCCTGAATGCAGGCTGACATGCTTGTATCAATAGGTAGGCACTCCATTTGATACATGTATTGTCAGAATGATTTGGTGTATGTGCACGTCCCAAAATTCAACAAGTTCTTATAGTATAAATTAAGATAAATGAAAACGAAGCAAATAAGAAGAAGACGTTTATTTCTTTTTCCAAAGAAATCTGAACGTTAAAAGGCATATTAACTCTCATAAAGAGACAACGATAGAAATTTTGGAAATACATATTTGGATTAGGCCTCACAACAAAGGGAGGCAAATTCATCACTTTTGCCTTCATGCTCATTTCTTAGGCAAATTCATAAGGTCAGTTGAGGAAAACTTAATCCCATTACCTTAATGAATAAATAGGATGTGACTTAAGCAAACTTAAATTGACTATGTGTATTCTATCCCAATCGAAGCATCGCTTTGCTATTTATGATGAATAATACTTTTCTTTTTCGTATACATATAGAGAGACGCACATAAATGGTGGCAAGTTGATTCCACACATGTCCTTTATTAAGGAGTTAAAATCCTTTTGTTTTGAATTCTAAGATACTCTTAAAACCTTCTTATGCACATTATAATTAACTGAGATATTTGATATCATCTATTTTTGGCGAATTCAACATAGGAATTGTTGATGCGGCATAAATCATAATCCAGGGCTTCGGAAGTGTACTCTATATATGTGTGCGCAAAAAATAAAAAGCATAAATGAAGTTATATACTTTAAATATAAATTTTAGGGAAAAAGGCCAAAATTGTTCCTTTACTATCGAAAATAAGTCACGTTTATACCCGTTTCTACTTTCCGTCCAAAATCATACCTACCGTTAATATAGTATATAATTTCGTCGCTAGCCCTAACAGAAGTCCACTGTGGCATCGGGCCCTTCTCTTAAACTGCCAAGTAGGCAAATATCAACCCAAATTTTAAAGACCCATGTCCATTTCTTTGACCAAACTATCCTACCACCTTATGGGTCTTACCCTTCTCCCTCTCAATCTATATCTGTAATGATCCGGCAGGTCGTTTTGAGAGTTGTAGCCCCATTTCCCCATTTACTGCTCATTCCCTACTTAATTGTTGTTATGTGTCTTACCAGGGGTAGTTGGTTCGGGTCCGGAGAGGTTTCGGAGTGAATTGAGACACTTAGTCTCAAGGTTGAAAGCTTAAGTCGAAATGGTTGGCCGGATATTGCTTTGTGTGAAAATAGCTCCGGAAAGGAGTTTTGATGGTTCCGTTAGCTCCGTTGGGTGATTTTGGACTTAGGAGTGTGTTCGGATTGTGATTTGGAGGTCCGTAGTTGAATTAGACTTGAAATGCCGAAAGTTGGAAATTTAAAAGTTTGACCGAGAGTTGACTTTGTGGTTACCGGGCTCGGATTGGGGTTCTGGGAGTTTGAGTAGGTCTATTGTGTCACTTGTGTGCAAAATTTGGGGTCAATTGGACGTGATTTGATAGGTTTCGGCATCGAATGTAGAAGTTAGAAGTTCAAAAGTTCATAAGGTTTGAATCGATGCGCGATTCATGGTTTTAGCATTGTTTTATGCAATTTGAAGGTTCGACTAAGTTCGTATGATATTTTGGGACTTGATGGTATGTTTGGTTGAGGTCCCGGAGGCCTCGGGTGAGTTTTAGATGGTTAATGGATCAATTTTGGACTTGGTGTTATGGCTGAAGTTTTTCTGGTGTCTGTGTCTTGTTTCCTTATATGCAATCGCGTGGATAGGTCCGCAATCGGGTAGGCTTAGTTGGGACAGTGGTGACTTTTATTCTATGTATTCGGGGAATGGGGTACACGATCGCTAGGTTGGCCAGGCAGAGCATCGGGAACACGTGTGCATAGCCGCATTCGCGAAGAGGAGAGGAGGTAACTGATTCACACACGTTTGTGCTTCGCGATCGCGTGAGGGTGGACGCGATCGTGTAGGTCTGAGGAAGCAGTGGTTTGCGTTCGCGTGAAGGTCTTCGCGTTCGCATAAGGTTATTTAGTGGGGCCACGGATATTTGGGCAGAGACTTAAATATTTCAAAACGAGGGTTTGAGCTCATTTTCACAATTTGATTTTGGGAACTCGATGGGAGGCAATTCTTGGAGATATTTTCAAGTGGGTGATTGGGGAAAGCAATTCTTGCTTATTTTTGGTTAAATTCTATATTTATGTCTTTGATTTCATCATTTAATTAGTGATTTGGAGTGAAAAATTGGAGAAAAATGGAGAAAAGTTCTTAGGCTGAATTTTGAGGATTTGATCGAGATTTTGGTATCGATTTGATTAAGTTTAGTATAGGTGGACTCGTGGTTGAATGGATGTTCGGATTTTGTGACTTTTACTCGATTCCGAGACGTGGACCGGGGGGGGGGGGGGG
>MCJB01004558.1:284199-308462 GCA_002018475.1 Nicotiana obtusifolia
GGTAGGATGGGGTGGGTAAGTAGGGGTGTGGGGTTGGGTTGATGGGGATGGAGAATAGGGTGGGGAAGGTTGAAAAAGAGTTTTGGAAAATGTTTTCCCTTCTCTTGATAGGGATAATATTTTCCTCCAATTGGAGGAAAATGAGTTGATGAGGAAAATATTTTCCAAAATATTTAAGCCAACCAAACATGAAAAAATTAGAAAATATTTTCCTTCATACCAAACACACCCTTAATGATCACATTAATAGTCCATACATAGTATGCATGTACTTTCTTGTGTGAAAATTTTAATAGGCATATAGTATTGTTACATTATGAATATATTCTAGCTTGATTCTAATTTGGAAGTCTTAATTATTAATAAATTTATATTTTCAAGATTTATTAATTTCTTACTCAGGACTTTCCACATAAAAATAACCCAAAGGCTAGACGATTTTGTGACAACCTTTTGATAAATCCAAGTGCTAACCTAACAAATGATGCCACACAACTGTAAAGTACTTCTTTGCATGTTCAACCTGATCATAGTTAATTAAAGACAATATTACCTTTTAGCAACATAATATAACACTAAAAATAACAATCTCTTTCTCTCTCCCGCCCCTCTCTCTAACGGCTCTTTCTAATCGCTAAATTCCTAATTCAGCACTTGGCGCGTACACGCCTCTCTAATGGGCACACCGGAGGAGATTCCACCGGCGCGTCTGATAACTCAAACTGATGCCACAACTAGAGAGATATCTACACATGGAGGCGACGCAGAAAAACGAAGCTATGCCATTAAGGTAGCTAGTTCTTCGACTGTTACTCAACCTCCAAAACGATTTGGGTGCCCTAATGTCAAAGCTCGAATCACCACCCACAATGGTATTCATGCGATTATTTTCAAGGCTAAGGACTACTATGGAGCCATGGTTGGTGAATACAAGCTCACCACTGTTGGAAAATTTCTCAGAACCCGTCCCAAAATTGAACTCATAAGGGCTGCTTTCACGAAGAAGGTATCAATCAAATGTACTGTCAAAATAGGTGCCTATGATCTTAATACAGTATTTATAGATTTCAGTAATGAAGCTAATTGCATAAATGTATACTTTAGAAGATCTATTGACATTCTAGGTGTGACTACGTGGCTCCAAATGTGGTCTTCGGACTTTAAGCTGGAACATGATTCTTGTTTCGGTCTGGGTTCTTTTACCTGAATTACCATTTCATTGTCATACTTGGTACTATGTTAGTAAAATTCTAGGGCCTGCAGGAATCCCCTTGTCCATGGATGCTATTACTGACGGAAGAACTTGACCTAGCATGGCTAAGGTGAGGGTGGAGATTGATCTCACCAAACCTCAATTAGACAGTGTTTGGATTGGTTAGAAAGATGAAGAAATCCTCTGAAGGGCTTCACTAAGAAGATTGAGTATGAAAATATTCCTAAGCATTGCAAAAATTGTAAAAAATTAGGACACTCTTTGGTCTAATGCGTATTTGCTAACAGGAAAAAGACCTCTGAAGAAGAAAACAAGATTGATGATGCTCCTAGTAATATGGTATAGGGTGAACCCAACAAACAAATGAACAAATGCAAGGATCAAAGTACCAACAACCTGGCTGATGCTAATGTAGTGCCGAAAAAACTTGAAACTCAACCAGAAACTGATGTTCAAGAGATTGTAGACAGAAAAAAGAAGAAGGAGAACGACAAGAGAAAACAGAGAAGAAGAAGAACTGCCATCCAAAAAACTATCAATAAAAAGAAGGCTCAAAGAACTGACTACCAACAACAGGTGGTGGAAGATGCGATGTTGATAACATACCTGGAACCAATGTTTTTGAACAAGATGCTAGAGCTAATAACTAACTGGTGGAAGGTGTATGTCAATCACCTGATATTGAGGTTGTCGGAGAAGCTATTATTACTGATAACATATTAGTTGAAGGTGATCCTCAATCACCTGGAACTGAGAAGGTGAAAGAAGTTACTACTACTAAAAATCAATTGCTGGAGATAATTCTTTTTTACCTACCACTGGCGGGACTATGACTTAGATGATAGAAGGTGAAGTAGATCAATCAGGAAATAAAGAGAACAGAGATCCAACCACTTCTAATAGCCAAAGAAAGGAAGATACCATATATAATTCTGTTTCAAATAGAAGAATTGTTATTATTTCTGAAAAAGAACCAGATGGAGCTCAAATTATTTGCGAACCAAATGATCCGCCTATTACCACTCAAAACTCTTTTCATGGTCTGATGAAAATCAACTGTTGGAAAGTTCTTAAACTAGACAAAGGGATACCACTCCAACAACGACAAATCAATCCAACCGTAATATGGAGAAAAAAGAAAAATCTTCCCAGAAACAACGAAACTTGACGAGGAAAAAAGGTATGGCACAAAATACTACACAAGATGATGATGATGTTACTGCTAACAGTCTGGTCCAAGCATTCACTCCCTCTCTTGAAATAGAACTACATGATGTTGTGGTTCATTAGGTGACTCAAGCAATTTACAAAGGGGGCCTCTCCCCAAGAGGATCCAAAGTTCCAAAGAAAAGCTCCATAAAGACTACCATTGCTCCTAATACTAGAGGCAGAGGCAGAAACAACAATTCCGCTCAATAATTTTTAAATGATTAGCACAATTATTTGGAATATTAGAGGGGTTAAGTCTAAAGGCTCTTTTATTAGGCTTAAAAAACTGGCTAAAAGACATAAGGCTTCCTTTATTGCCTTGTAGGAACCTTTTGTTAATAAAAGCAAATTGGAACACTATAGAAGGAGAACTGATTTTTCTAATGCAGTGGCAAATTGTAATGAAAAAATATGGGTTTTCTGGAATAGTGACTACTCGTGCAAAGTGGTTAGTGATAACAAGCAACAGATTCCCTTTGAGGTTGAACATATTATGAGGCAAGAGAGACTCTAGATCACTGTAGTTTATGGTAGCACCAAGTCAAGAAGAAGAAGACATCTCTGGAAAGCCCTTACGAATATGAACAACTAGATTGATAGCCCTTGGTCCATTATGGGTGATTTTAATGTTATCATGGAAGCCAATGAAAAGAAAGAGGGACGACTTCATAGACTCAGTAAAAGTATGAAATTTATTAATTGCATGGATGATTGTGGCATGTCAGATGCGGATTACAGTGGAAATGATTTCATATGGACTAATGGTGGGAAAAAAAGGAAAAGATTCAAAGGCTCGACAGAGTTTTTTACAATGATGCATGGTCTTCTGTTTTCCCTATCTCAACTGTGTGTCATCTCCTTAGAACTGGTTCTGATCATAGTGTACTACTCAATTTCTCAGAATTAATCACTTCACCTATTAAATATTTTAATTTCTTAAACTTTTGGGTGGACCGGCCTACTTTTATGAATATTGTAAAGGAATGTTGGGATGAATATGTACAAAGGAATGCTATGTACTCTCTACATCAAAAGCTTAAAAGGCTAGCACATTATCTTAGTAGATGGTCTAAAGAATGTACTGGTAATGTCATTGATAAATTAGATGAGCTGGAGCAGAAGGTTGATAAGATGGAATTCAGATATGCTCAAGATGATAGTGAGTCTAACAGGACCAGGCTCCATTGTTTATATGCTGAGCAGATTAGATGGATGAATATGGAGAATGTCATCCTTAGACAAAAAGCTAATGTCAAGTGGAAGGAGGAGGAAGACAACAATACCAAATACTTCCACAGTATTATTAGACAGAAGAAGAATAGATCTGTTATACATAAAATCAAGAATGATAATGATTAATGGATTCAAGGGAATGATAGAATTACAGAAGCAGCTGCGTCACATTATGAAAATCTTATCTCACAACCATCTTAGGATAATAACATAAATTTCTTGAATAGAGTGGATTGAATCATTACTAAGGTGAATAATTAGAGATTACTACAACCTCCTACTGATAAAGAAGTGAAGGACGCTATTCTATCCCTTCATCCAAACAGTGCGGCTGGGTTTGATGGCTTCAATGGTAGATTTTACCAATCATGCTGGCATATTATTTCTGATGATGTTTGTGCTATAATTAAAGAATTCTTTCTTGCTCGTAGCCTGACAAAGTGTTTCACCCATAGTTGCTTGGTTCTAATCCCCAAAGTGCAGGCTCCAACCTTCTTTTTCTAGTTGAGACCTATAAGTTTGAGTAACTTCTCAAACAAGATTATCTCCAAGATAATCTCCAACCGAATCGCTGGTTTGCTCCCTAGACTGATATCTGAGAACCAGACTGGTTTCGTTAAAGAAAAACTCATTACCGAGAATATTCTTTTGACCCATGAGATAGTTCAAGATATTAAGAAAAATGATAAATAGGGTAATGTAGTGATAAAAGTAGACATGGGTAAAGCTTATGACAAGGTGTCTTGGAGCTTCCTCAATATTGTGCTTAAACAAATGGGCTTTGCTGATCAGTTCATTAAAGATGGTTCAGAGATTAATTACTAATGTCTGGTACTCAATTTTAATTAATGGTATTAGATATGGCTTTTCCCCTCTTTCTAGAGGTTTAAAGCAACATGATCCGTTGTCTCCTAGTCTGTTTATTACTGCTACTGAGGCTCTATCCAAAGCTCTTAATCATCTTCAAAACAAGAAAAAGTATACTGGTTTCTCAATGAATACTAGAGGTCCTAATATCAGTCATCTGGCATATGCAGATAACCTGGTTATCTTTACTTCTGGTAAAACAAACATGTGATGAAGATCCTAAATCAATGTGAGAAAGTCTCCGGTCAGGAGATTAACAAAGAAAAAAGTTTCTACTTAACCTCTAATTATATCTTTGATCAGAGAAAGAATATGTTGAGCAGGATCATAGGTTATAAATATCAATCTTTTCCTTTTACTTACTTGGGTTTTCCCATTTAATCTGGTAGGAAAAAGATTTGTTATTTTGTTGATATAGCCAAGAAGGTTATGAATAAAATCAGTGGCTGGCAAAGACAAGTTTTGTCTATAGTGGAAGGATTGTCTTGATCAAGAATGTGTTATAATCTCAGGCGATACATATATTAGCAGCAGTTTTTCTACCCAAAGCTATTATTAGACAACTGGAGAAATACTTCTCCAACTTCTTCTGGGGAAAAGCTGAAAACAAAAACAAATATCACTGGAGTTCATGGATCAAGCTATGCTATCCAGTGGGTGAAGGAGGTGCTGGTTTCAAGAGTCTTGAGGACCTGTGTAAGACTTTGGTAGCTAAGAGGTGGTAGAGATTTAGTGGAAGATAATTTATGGTCTCAATATATGAAGGCCAAATATTATCCTAGAAGTCATCCTGTGGCGAAGGCTATAGAATCTAAGCACTCTGTCGCTTGAAAAGAGCTCATGATTATCAAGAAGGGGACAAAACCTCATATCTTATGGAAAATTAATGAGGGTAACATCTCATTCTGGTGGAATAATTGGATAGGAATTGGTCCATTAGGTTTGTACATTAAGAATAACAAAAAATATGGTAATCTAAGGCTTAATACTTGCTTCAAGAATAACATCTAGGATGAACAAGTCTTATCCAGATTGCTTCCAACTAATCTTCTCAATCATATTGTTAAGATCCCAATAGGTGATAGACAACATGTGAATATCCCAATCTGAATACCTACCACCACTGGAGATTTCACATGTTCCTCCACCTTTTAATCTTATCAGACAAAAAACTGAGGCTCTCACAATTTGGAATAATGTCCAGAGAAACAACATCCCTTTTAAAATGTCACTCAATTTGTGGAGAGCTATGAAAGGTAAACTTCCTGCGGATGAAGTTCTAAGGAAGTTTGGATATAATGTCGTGTCCAGATGTTTTTGTTGCAGGAATCCTAAAAAAGAAATAATTTTTTATATTCTCTTGACTTGTGATATTGCATTTTCAATTTGGAATTTCTTTGCAAGTCCTCTTGGAATCAAGTCCAACTCTCTCTCTGTTGCTCACACCTTAACAGATCGGACAGCTAATAATAACAAGAATGTTATGATCAGATCCTTATGCCAGGTAGCTCCTATATTCATATGCTGGGAACTATGGGACAACAGATGTGCAATCAGATATAGAGATAAGAGAACTTGAATTTCAAGGATAAGACATGATGTTCTTTTTCACTTGATGATTTTCATAAAAAAGAATGGAGTTGCTGTAGAGATGAACTGGACTTGGCACCAGCTTTACTGTGATATGAAGGATCATATACCTATAATCATTAGCAAAACAATATGGTGGGGTCGGCCTCCTGATGCATGGATAAAAATTAATACAGATGGAAGTAGCAATAGAACTATGAAGACGGCGGGCGTAGGCGGTGTTGTTAGAAACAAAAATGGAGAGATTATCATGGCATTTGCTAAAGCTCTACAATTCTGCACTAACAACCAATCTGAAGTTCAAGCAGCTTTACATGCTTTGCAGTGGTGTAAGAATAATAACATTCAAAATGTTATCTAGGAGATGGACTCCTTAATGGTTGTGAACATCATTAAGGATATTTACAATATTTCCAAGTATGAGACAGATCATTCACTCTCAAAGTATTACCGTCCATCACTGTTATAGATAGGGAAATGGAACTGTTGATACGCTGGCTAAGTATGGGACGGTTTTACAACTTTTGTTAGAAACTGAGACCTTTTACCATGTTAGGGAGTTACCTCCTTCAGCTAGAGGTGCTTTCAGAATGGAAAAAGACCAACTTCCATCCTTTAGAATCAGACAAATCAAGAGGAGCCATGATATTATCCATGAATAATAATGTAATTATCTTTTTTGTTACATGTATCCTAACAAACCTTAGCCAGAGAGATTCCCTTCTCTGTATATTTCTAACTGATCAAGCTACTGCTTGGGCACAATGTAATTTTTGCAAGCCTCACATGAATATAAAGTTGGTGATATCCAACTCACATATGTACTTGGGAGAGGTTAGGCATTATGTCCCCTACTTGATGTGTTTTCTTTTTGGATTTTGGTAATATATAGGTTGAGGGTCATGCCTTAACCCTCACACTACGTACCCGGTGACTTTTATTTTAAAAAATCCCCTTCTAATCAAAATACTCATGTCTTTTACAGTGAAAACTACTTATATCGATTAAATACATAATTCAAATGATAATAGCTACTAATGCTCCAAACACCTTCTTCAGATAGCTTTCAATTTTCTTTGAAATAAGAGAAGAGAATATTTTATTAAAGAATCTCTTGTTTTTATATTCTCGGTAACTTTGTAGGCAAAACTTATTTTACCTTGATTTTTAAATATTATGTATATGTAACTCTCTAAAATTTGATCTTGAATTGTGAGTTTGCAACTTATTGTACTTCTTTTTATTTTCAAATATTCAAAATTAAGAACTATCACGCTTAACTAAGCTGAACATTAATACTTATCAACAAATTAAGCTCAACATTAATAAGTGAAATAAGTTTTATCAAGTTAAATGACAGGAAATAAAACTCAAACGACACATAATGAAGAGAAATATATAATGCAATACCGTTCCATGCATTGATGTCAAAGATATGCTCCTTAGCTAATCAACAACTTTGGTGCTTAAGAATGATTAAGTGGGTAATTAATCAAGTGGAGAAAAAGTACAACTTACGAACTATAGTCGCAAATATTAGTCATTTTAACAAACAAAATAGGTTAAATCTTTGTCATTCTAAGAACTGGAAGCCTATTTATTTTTCTCTAAAATTTGCCTGTATTACTCCAGTAACTAAATTGTTGATTAAAAGGAGATGAATGATAGTTTATACAAGTACGCGTATGATTACATTATTAAAATGTCATCTTAACAAGTGGGACCCACAAAAAAACTAATCAACTGGCTGTGGAAACGTGTGATAAAATAGATCATGCGGTCCACCAAATCATTGACAATGTGAAAACCCATTTTTGAGATAAAATGACTATTTGTTTACTTATATCCCAACTTATACAATAAGGTTGAAAAGAATCATTTATTATCTTTACAAAACAAAATTGATTAATAGAGAGAAAAATGGAGCCTTATACCACTTTATTTTCTTTCTTTAGGATGTTTTTTCCTATGATTAATCATTTGTTGTTGCAGTAGTGTTACTTTATAGCACTACACTGTTTGCAGAAATACTCAATAAGAATGAATTTGTTAATGTTATTTCCCCTACATTGCTCCTTATTTTTCTGACTTATGCTAGAGATCACTTTACATGCCGATTGCAGCTTTAGGTTAGTTCTTAACTTCATTTTGTCCCCCCATCTCTCTCTTAAATGAGGAAAAACCTACTAAATGTACAGTGGGGTGTTTCCATCTATGGAAGGTAGAGAGCTCATCAAATGAGATAGCCCTCAAACCCGATGTTTAGTATTATGTCGAAGTTGTTTTCATGTATTTTAAGTCAACGAATGGATTTACTGTATTCACAACCTTTTTGTGACAATAGATGCAAATTTAGTATTAATTTACGTTCGAAACATTTTGAACTATTTATATATTTATAATATAAAAACTAAAGATAGTGGATAGACTATTAAAGCTCAAAATCCATTAGTGCAAAAGTCTAATACTCATTCATTTCCTCTTCGCTACCGATATGGTATATTTGTTATAAGGTGCGTAATAGACTAATAGCCCTGAAGTTGTAATCCAACTTTTAAAATTCTGTAAATTCTCATTTTCGGTCGCTTTACACCATTTTCACCTATCCTCTACCTCGGACAAGTATCATATATACTATTATCTACTTTTATACGCAATTAAACACTAGAAAACAATCTATAAAACAGTTTTCCCAAACAATTTTTTAAAGTAATGACGAGAAGCATGATGTGGACATGACAGTGACACTTGACAACCAAGTCTTCACAAAGAAGGGAAGTTTCAGATACCTCCATTGCATCTGTAATTCGAGGGAATGAAGTGATTGACAAGGATACAGATGAATTAGAGGCTTGCATTCAATATTTTGTGGGATAAGAATGTGCCGCCTAAATTTAAAAGTAAATTCTATAAATTGGTGGTTAGACTGATTATGTTATATGGGGTAAAATACTGTTAGTCAGTTAAGAATTTTCATATCCACAAGATGAAAGTAGCAGAAATCGACAGGGGGGAGTGGCCCCATGGAGGACAAGATGCGAGAAGGGAGATTAAGATGGTACATGCATATGAAGAGGAGATGGGCAAATGACTCCATGAGGAGGTGTGAGCGATCGGCTGCCGTTGTCATGTGGAGAGATAGAGATAGGCCTAAGAAGTATTTACGAAGGACATGACCTTGATAGGAGGGTGTGGAGTCGAAGATTAAGGTAGTCGAGTATTCCTTTGCCATACCCGTGGCAGTAGTATTAGCCTTGTATTCTTTCGTAGAGTTATAGTTTTACTGGTTATTTCTTTCTCTTAAGTTATTTTACTATATCACTGTTACTACTGCTCCTTTTCATTTTGTCCTTGAGCTGAGGATCTTCGGAAACAGTCTTTCTACCTCCAGAAGATAGGGGTAAGATATGTGTACATACTACCCTCTATAGATTCCACTTGTAGGATTATACTAGATATGCTGTTGTTATTGCATTGTAGCGAAGTCACTTCTTGTGCGTCGAATAAGAGGGAAAAACAACCTGTTTACCCGTAAAAGGGTACAGTTGAATTTATACGTAATTTCTAGACAAGTAAATTAGTTTGATCTTGAGATAATAGAAGAATTAGATAAATATGAAATACTTAGCCTTGAGATGGAGACGAAATAGCAAAAACAGTAGTTCTGGGAGCAGGACTTCCGGGCACAACAACAATGAAGTCAAAAAGCAAGAAGACAAAATTATATTAAGCTTTGAACAGAGTGTAGCGTAAATTTACTAGAAAATTCGTGTCCCTTACAATAATAATAGAGCTCATTATTTATAGCTGCACTTAGAGAACAAGGTCCTTGGATCAAGCCCTTCTTTAATGTCAATTATGAGGCCCATTGAAGAATGTGTAACGGCGGGCATGAATTTCATATTCTTTGTAACAAGCAGTGTACTAAATACTGTAGAATATTCTTCATTAAATGCTAGCAGGTGGCACACATTTATTTCATCTTTATGAGTATCATTCTTTCCGGTGATAGACGGAATAGTTGTCTTTGGTTTCAGCTATCCTCTGCCTTCGGCTCCACGTGTCACTTCGTTATGCGATCATTTATTATAACATATTTTACCCTATACAGATAGTCCCCTTGCTTTTTAGTGGCATAACTTTGTGGCATCGGGAAGTTGGTAGAAATATTCTTTTTGGCGGGAATTTCACTAACCCCCTCTAAAAAGCTTCTGACATTTGATTAGACGCACGTCTCTCCGCATTTAATGCCCCGAACACGCGTCATCCCACGATTCAGCATAACTTTTACTAGCTATCGAGGAATTATGGCTACGAGTTTAGCCGCCTAAATCTTTACTTATACGCATCAACCTCCTTTATTTACACCTCAACTCTCTTCATTCAACTCGTACTCTGTTCTTCAACCTTTCTTTAATTTTCTTCATAAGAGAAAAGCTTATCCTTCTTCTCTAACATAGAATGACTTCTTTTTCTAAAAACTTTAGTTCCTCAAAGAACAAAAGCAAAGCCGATGAAGCTGCTCCTCCTACAGTGAGCACCATCATCCCCAAAAGTCTCGTCACAACTAAAGACTTCAAAGAGAAATTTCTTTCTGCTAACCCTCGTACATGGGTCGTTGGCAGATACCTTTCTTCCATCCGTCCTTCCAATATTCCTGCTATGAAGGAAGGTTGCAATTTCCAAGATTTAGACATTATCGCTCCTGATCTGGTGGAGCATATAACCTTACCCAAGAAGTGGAGCATATAACCTTACCCAAGAAGGGTTTTACGTACTTCTACACGTATCCCTTCACTTTGGGGGCGTTTTCTCTTAATGGAGAGCTTGGTTCTGTCATTGTGGAGTTCTGTCTCCGCTACCAGGTGTGTTTGGCACAAGTGAGTCCTTCCATGTGGAGGACGATTGCTTGTCTTTGGCGCTTTTGCCAAGAAACGGGAAAGGATCTATTCCTAGCTCACGTGATGAACCTCTATTCCCCAAGATCTTCCGCGGGGGAATGGTAAATTTCAGCAAACGTGGCCACCGTGCTCTACTATCTAGCATGGATGATGAAAACGACCGTGGGTGGATGGAACGGTTTGTTGCAATTGCCACCAATGATATCATTCCAGCAACGACTTCATCCTTTCTGGAATCATAGAATCACACTCGCAAGTTCTTTGTTTAATCTTTCTTGCATTAGAGACTATCTCATATCATTATTGACCCTCCTTCTTTTGCCTGTTTCAGCAACTCGATGGGTACTACCTAGGATTGAAGTCTTAGAGCAGTGGGTTTAGATAATCTGGGACGTCACTATGCCCGAAACCTGCACGTGGAAAGCACTAGCCCTTAAATACGGGTGGAAGGCTAAAAATTATGATAACTTAGACTCGTCCCGTCTCTGCTTTTTGTGTAAAGAAATTAATTAATCCTTTATCTCTTTGCTGAATTCAGGTCTACTCCAGGGCTCGGTTGCCGTTCCCGAAGAGGACGTTTTGGCCGATCTTACTGATGCGGCGAGGCTGTTGCAGAAGGCTTTTTCACAAACAGGCATCTCCAGGCTTACTTCTGCTGCGAGTGCTTATTCTCGGAGTCCCTAGCCGGAGAACAAGCAACCAAAAAAAAGGCGTTCCTCCACACCGGGGGTAAAGAATAAGAGGGTGAAGAATGCTGCCCCTGAGTCGTCTTCGGAAGTCATGGTGACGAGCCCTCCGCCCGGGCCATCCATAGATACCGTGATGATTGAAGATGATGGAGAAACTAGTGAGGAGGGGGCTTCTCTACACAGAAGACCTCGACCTTCCTCAACTCAACAGACTGCTCAATCTGTCGAGTTAGTTACACCAACCGAGGACGATGCCTCGACGCTCTGGGGGGAGTTAGAGATGGTGGAAAATGCCAATTCCCATTTCCGGATCCCAGTCGCTATGCCCGGTATTGTGGGGCTGAGTACCGGGTCCCTGTCGTCTTCGATTGATGAGAAACCAACAACCAGCAATATGTTTGCCGCAGCTGCTTCTCACCCTTCAACGCCATCAGCTTTATCTCCTTCTTCACCAACTCTTCCACCAGCAACTGCTACATCATTTCCATCGGCCACATCTCTCGTGAAGAGGATGTTTCTCTCCCCCGAGTCCCCAGTTCATGGGAATTTGGGGAAAGATTATGCTGCCCCCTCAGAAGATCCGGCAAAAGAGGAGGACCGTTACTCTCTCGGTCTCTATCGGATGAAATTTGCTATCCCGGTCGATGGAACTTGCTAACTATCTGAAGCCTTTGGCTTCAGAAAAAGATTAAAAAAAGATACAGGCTCTCTCGGGAGAGTGCTTGTTGAACAATGCTAGGCACAACCCCGCAGCGGTATACTCTTCATTTCCTTTGTCATTTCTTCTGTCTTTGATTTAGTAGTATTTTGAGTTTGCCTTTCTTGTTTCACAGGACAATTTCCTTACTTCCGAGGGCCTCCAAAGGTTGATTCAGGAAAAGGAGGAACTTACCTCCGAGTAGGATCAACTTTTGGCCGAGCGGGACCAAACTGTTGTTCACTGCTCAGAACTAGAAGCCAAAACTGCTAAGGCTGTTGTGTTGGAGGCTTGTTTGCAGCAGAGCGAGTATGAAGTAGAGACCCTTAGCTGAGAGATCGCCCGCTAAAGGTTCAATTTAAAGAGGCTAGGGCCAAATAGGCTGAAGTCCATAGTGCCATTCTTGCTGCATCCGATCGCGAGGCTGCCTTTGCTAAAAAGTTAAATAATTTGGAGGAAGCCTTGAACTCCAAAACTGAAGAGCTTCTTGCTGCCGAGGAAAAATATGCCCAATTGGACGAGAAGTATAAGAAGACCATTGAGTATAATAGACTTTTCAGCTCTACGGTCAGTCGATGTTAGCCTCAAGTTCTTTAGATCCGCCCAGGAAAATCTTTCTGCTGAGATTTACCAGCTTAAAGAAGAACTCAAGCGCCGAACGGCTTCCCTCGTTATTGAAAAAACATATGTTATGTATATCATGAGGTGAAAAACCTTGGAGGAGGCTAAATCGGGTATCATTGACTTTGATGCCGAAATCGCTAAAGCCCATGAGTCGGAGTCAGCTGCTAAAAGGGGTCTTCCGGCCAGGCCTGATGCTTTCGATTTTTCAGGTTCCGGTTCCAAATCCTCGGGAACTGAAGAGGAACCGGAAGGCGAAGAGTTGAGGGCCAAAATGATGAGGGTCAAGATATCGAACCGACTGCGGATCTATCAACTTCTCCTAGGGTGCGAATGCTTCTCTTCCTCCGGGTTCCGGAGATGCAGCAACTTAGCTTTTCATTTCTTTTCCCAAATTTTGTACTTATGCCATTTTGGCACATTTATTGTGAATATAAACATCTTTTTCTCTAGTGTTGCATGAGTCTTTCTGAGTTCTTTTGTTTGAACATTTATGCAAGTTTTAATCTTTGCATTCTTTCTTGCTTAAGTATTTTGTGCAAGTTTTACTGTTTGCATCTGATTATGCAAGGCTTTGGGTGTATTTTCCCCTGAAAGCATTTGGACTTCGGGCACAAGTTCTTCCGAAATCAAGCCTTTATCGTGAGGGTTTTCATAAGAGAGGGCCCTTTTATGTTTACGGTGCTCTTGAAGAGGACGTCTCATGTTCATTACGGACTAGCATTTGAAGTACTTGTTTAACTTTCAAATGACAAAATTAATTCATTGTTCAAACAAGAAACAAGATAGAAATAAAAGGACTTTATTTTATTCCTTTCATTTTCAAAAAGTACATAAGCATTCGTTATGCTAAAAAGAAATTGCCATTCCTTGTAACTAACTTGTACAACTTGTTTCTACAGGGATGGCGGCGCAGTCCCCGGTCCCCATGATACAACTATATTTTCGGGTTTTCTTATTCCGGTCAATGTGGCAATCATTTTTTCCATATCCTCATATCATTCCCTCCCTGTGTTCGAATGCGAAAAATGCGAATTTGAACACTGGAAGTTTTGCGCCTTCGAGGACTCCACTAATGAATTGCTAGATAATCTTCAGTTCCGCAACAAGCTTTACTTCCACTTAGGAATTTATGCTATCGAGTGAAAGACTATCTAACAGTCCCCTAGTGGTTTGCACTTGTGAGTGGTCGGATAACCTTTGTTCGGTAGCAAACTTAACTTCCCGGTGGGAACTTTGCTACAGAGCAAAAGATTATCTAACCGCTCCGGAGTGGTTCTTTGCTTGTGTGCCTTGCTATTAAAAGGACTTATTGCTGCTGTTGAAACCTTCTTCGTAGTATGCTTTCCGTTGCTTCCTCGTTAAAACCCTTGCCAGAAAAACCCAATTGGGACAAAAACTAGACGAAGGAAAAAGAATGCAGTACATACTCTCAGTACAGGTAGTATTCTTTAGCAATAGTATCTCTTGAGGTGTGCCACGCTCCGTTTGCTTGGAAACTTCTCTCCATCTTGGTTCTCCAATTCGTATGAACCTTCTTCGGTGACAGCTGAAACCCGGTAGGGGCCTTCCCATGTAGGACCTAACTTCTCTGTGTTGAGTTCTCTGCTTTTGAGCTTCCATCCTTATATGCGCCAAGTCCCTACGGTCGTCAAGTAGCTCCAAACTGACTAACATTGCTTCGTTATATTCCTCTTCATTTGTCTGGAAATATCTCAAGGTAGGTTCCCCTACATCCACCGGGATCAAGGCTTCTGCTTCGTACACAAGGGAGAAAGGAGTCTCTCCTGTTCTTGATTTGTCCATTATTCGGTATGCCCATAGTACTCCAGGCAGTTCCTCGGGCCATTTACCTTTAGCTGCTTCCAATCTCATTTTGAGATTATGTATAATCACTGTTGATTCAGCTTGACCATTTGCGCTCGGATGATAGGGCGAAGAGGTGATCCATTTGATTTTCAAGTATTCAAGGAACTTTGTAACCTTTGCGCCTATAAACTGTGGCCCATTATCGCAGGCTATCTCTTTTGGTATTCCAAATCTGTAATTTATGTTCTCCCACAAGAAATCCACCAACTCAATCGATCTTCTGATAAGAACCTACTTCAACCCACTTAGAAAAATAGTCAGTTAAAATCAAAAGAAATCATACCTTACCAGGGGTCGGCGGCAGTTGTCCGATGATATCCATTTCCCACTGAACTGCCATGGAGACGAAACTGAGTGCAATGGTTCTGCTGGTTGATGTACCAGCAGTGCGTAGCGTTGACACTTATTGTATTTTTGTATGAAAGATTTGGCGACTTGTTCCATTCGAGGCCAATAGTATCCTGTCCTTACCAATTTTAGTACTAAGGAGTCTGCGCCCGAATGATTTCCACAAATCCCTTCTTGAACTACTCGCGTAACATAATTAGCTTCAAAGGCTCCCAAGTATCGGTCTAGGGGGCTTGGAAAGATTTCTTGCACAATTGGCCTCCTTTAAAGCTATATCGTTCTATTTTGGCGTGCAGCTCCCAGGATTCCTTGGGGTCTTCGGGCAACTTCCCGTGTTCGAGATAATCAATGATCTCATTCCTCCAGTCCTAGACCAAATTAGTCGTATTTACCTCATAGTAGCTATTTGTATCAAGAATTGAGTGCATGAGTTGTAATACCGTACCGAAATCTGATCCCTTCATTTCCGTTGATGAGCCGAGATCAGCTAATATGTTCACTTTCGAGTTCTCTTCCCTCGGGCTGTGCGTAATTTACTACTCCTGCAATCGAGCAAGCAGAGCCTGAACCTTTACTACGTATTGTTGCATGCACTCCTCTTTGGCTTCGAAAATCCCGTAGACCTGATTTACCACCAGCTGGGAGTCACAATTGATTTTAATGACCTAGGAATCTAGTCCCCGGGATAATTCGAGTCCTGCCATCAAAGCTACATACTCTGCTTCGTTGTTAGTCAAAGGGACCGTTCTTATGGCCTGCCTTAGGGTTTCTCCCGAAGGCGTGATTAACACTATGCCCAACCCGAACCCTTTTACGTTGGAAGCTCCGTACGTAAATAGGGTCCAAACTCCTGATGTCGATTTTGACACCATCACAGCTTCTTTGGTTGCCAGAGGCAACAATCTCGGACTAAAATCGGCCACAAAGTCGACCAAAACCTGTGACTTAATCGCAGTCCTAGGTTTATATTCTATGTCAAATTCACTCATTTCGACGGCCCATCTGGCCAATCTACCCTAAAGTTTGGGCTTATGGAGGATATTCCGTGGGGGAACGGTGGTCACCACAGCTATCAGGTGACATTGGAAGTAAGGCCTTAGCTTTCGAGCGGTGACTACGAGAACTAAGACCAGCTTCTCCAAATGTGGGTAACGAGTTTCTGCTCCCATTAAAATTCTACTAACGTAATAGATGGGAGATTGCATACCTTCGTCCTCACGGACGAAAACGGTGCTTACCGCTACTTTCGAGACTGCTATGTATATTAACAATTTTTTGCCTTCCTCCGGCTTCGATAGTAACAGAGGGCTTGACAAGTACCTTTTCAAATCCTTCAAAGCCTGCTGACATTTCGGGGTCCATTTGAATTCGTTCTTCTTTTTGAGTAGCGTGAAGAAACGGTGACACTTCTCTGATGACCGGGAAATGAACTTTTACGCTTGATAGCTGTCAGGGATGTCTTCGATGGCTTTGATTTTATTGGGGTTTACCTCAATCCACCCTTGTGACACTAGAAATTCTAGGAACTTGCCGGAGCTGACCCCGAACGCGTACTTCTCGGTGTTAAGCTTCATGTTATGCTTCCTTAAGATGTCAAAAGTTTCTTGCAAGTGCTTAAGATGGTCACATGCGGTCAATGGCTTAACATGCATATTGTCTATATAAACTTCCATGGTTTTCCCTATCTGTTTTTCAAACATTTTGTTTACGAGCCGTTGATAAGTGGCTCCAGCGTTTTTTAGCCCAAAGGGCATCACATTATAGCAATATGTGCCAAAATTTGTTATGAACGAAGTTTTTTCCTAATCCTCTGAGTTTATCTTAATTTAGTTGTACTCGGAATAAGCATCAAGGAAACTTATTAACTCGTCCCGGCCATTGCATATCATCTGACCGATGTTTGGCAGTGGGAACGAGGTCCTTTGGGCACACCTTATTCAAGTCCTTATAATCTACGCACATGTGAAATTTATTGTTCTTCTTAGGAACTACTACTATGTTAGCTAGCCAATCCGGATACTTTACCTCTCAGATCAAACGGATATCAAGTAGGCGAGTTACCTCTTCTTTAACGAATTTATTTTTGGCCTCGGTAATAGGACGTTTCTTTTGTCTTACCGGAGGGATGCTGAGATCCAAGCGTAGCTTGTGTACGGACACTTTCGTCGGGATACCTGTCATATCCGCATGCGACCACGCAAAATAATCGACATTAAATTTAAGACATTCAATAAATCCAGACCTGAGCTCGGGGTGCAGTCCTGTCCCCAAGTGGAATTCCTCTCCAAGAACTTTTCAAACAATGCGACTTGCTCAAGCTCTTCCGTTGTGGACTTCGTTGCGTCCGTCTCTTCTAGTACCTGGGAATATCTTGGCACCTGATAAGATTTTGACGCCTCTTCCCCCTGGTTGACTTTACTTGATATCGGAGCAAGCACAGGTTCCTGTAATTGCTATGCCGCATGCTCTTTTCCTTTGCTACTGGAGACCAAAATTGCCTTCATCTCCCTTGCTGCCGGTTTGTCGCCTTTTATCTGTTTAATCCCCTCGGGAGTTGGGAATTTTAGCAGCTGATGATACATCGATGGTATAACTTTCATCTCGTTCAGCCACGATTTTTCCAAGATAATATTGTAACCCATATCACGTTCCACAACCTCGAAAAGGGTCGTCTTCATCACCCTCTTGGATTGGTGGGTAGCAGGATCTCTCCTCGAGTTGTCACACTTACGAGGTTGACTCGGCGTGGAGTTTTGTGGCCGGAATGATGCTTCCGATAAGTTTGGCTTGTTCCAATACCCTCCATTGTATAATGCTAGCCGAACTTATTGAATCCACTAGAACACGTTTGCTTTTAAAATATAATACATTTAAAGAAATTACAATGTGTCGCTGTGCGAAAGCGATAATCCGTCTGCATCTTCCTCCGTGAAAGTGATGTCGTCTTCAGCAACTTCCCGGAGCCTCTTGTTGTGGGTTACTGTTACCTTTATTTTTTTTGCTGTCGAGAAGGTAACCCCGTTAATCTTGTTCCTCCTGAAAATCATGTTGATCGTCTGGTGTGGGGGATCTTCTTCTGCTTTTGAGGTCTCTGTGTTATCACGATTGCAACCGTAATTGTTTTTGGCCCGGTCACCTAAGAATTTCCTGAGATGGCCATTTTTTAGTAGTGTCGCCACCTCTTCATGCAGATGTCGGCAGTCCCCAGTTTGGTGGCCATTCGTCCCGTGGTATTCGCACCACAAACTAGGATCCCTCTGGCTGGGATCGGACCTCAGCGGCTTCGTGAACCGTACTTCTTTAATATTCCTCATAGCCGACACCAACTCTACTACACTGACGTTGAAGTTGTATTCTGAAAGTCTAGGATAGGAAGGATCTCGAGAATCTGATGTTTCCTTGTCTTGTAGTGATCTGTTGTTTTGGCCGCGATCAGTTCTTCTATCGCTAGTGAACCTTTCTACCGTCCAGAAACCTCTATCGCGTCCTTCGGCCCATTCTCTTTGACTCGTAAGTGTTGTGAACATCCGCCCAAGTTGTCCCTTGGAATTCGAGCAAGCTTTCCTTCAACTTCCGAGAAGCATTGGAACTTCTCGGATTCAAACCCTTGCTGAATGCTTCAGCCACCCATTCATCCAGAACAGCCGGGAGCAACATCCTTTCCTTATGGAACTGGGTTACGAATTCCCGCAGCAACTCGGACTCTCCTTGTCCAATTATAAATATGTCGGCTTTTTGAGCCTGTACCTTTCTGGCCCCAACATGAGCCTTAATGAAAGAATTCATGAGCATCTCAAAGGAATTTATGAAATGCTCGGGTAATAGCACATACCACGTCAAGGCTCCCGTCGTGAGAGTCTCTCCGAATTTTTTCAGTAAAACTGATTCGATCTCGTAAGGAGCTAAATCGTTCCCCTTCACAGCTGTTGTATAGGTGGTAATATGCCTTGAGGGTCCAAAGTCCCATCTTATTTTGGCACCTTGGGCATTTTAAACTGCTTCGGGATCAATTCTGGTGCCACGCTTGGTTTGTACAGCAATTTAGTGTATTTCTTTGAGTCCGGCCTTTCAGCACCGGTGGTGCACCCCGGATTTGACCCATGCGGGCGTTCACTTCCCTCATAAACCATATGAGTTCGCTTTTGAAGGGATTGCTCTCGTTGTTGTGACCGGATCCACCCCCTCCCCCCCCTCCCAGCCCCATCAAAGTCGACTTTGTCCCTCGAGGTGTTGTTGTCGATTCTCTGTGTTGTTTAATTTGCGGGAGCACCGAGAGGAACTGGACCTCGCCTAGAAGCACCTGAAAACGCCTGCTTTAGTTTTGTCATCACCTTATCCTGCCGTGTGAGATGGCCTAGAATGACCTCTTGTTGCTCCTGCAAGACCCTTACCGCTTCAACAACATGCTCCTCTTCCGCATCATCAGGAGTCGCCTCCCGAACATGTCACGGGTACCGCCTGCCGTGGACCAGCGTGGCATCGTTCCCCTCATATCAGGTATCACTGATTGAATCCTCGTGCTGAGACTGGTTTCCTTGGGCCTCAAGATTGTGTGTGTTGTTAATACCATTATTTGCCATTTTCTGTAATTTTTTGCTAAGAACAAATCCATCAAAATACGTTAGTAAAAGAGCCAAGGACCAACTTAATTACATGACTGTCTGGGCCCCACGGTGGGCGCCAAACTGTTTACCCATAATACGGTGCAGTTGAACTTCTACGTGGTTTCTAGACAAGTGAATTAATTTGATCCTGAGATAATAGAAAAATTAGATAAATATACAATACTTAGCCATGAGATGGAGACGAAATAGGGCTTCCGGGCACAACAACAATAAAATCAAAAAGCAAGGAGATAAAATTATATTAAGTTTTGAATAGAGTGTAGCGTAAGTTTGCCGGAAAATTTGTGTCCCTTACAATGATAATAGAGCTCACTATTTATAGCTGCACCTAGGGAACAAAGTCCTAGGATCAAGCCCTTCTTTAATGTCAATTATGAGGGCCATTGAAGAATATGTAACGGCGGGCATGAATTTCTTTGTAACGGGCAATGTACTAGATGCTGTAAAATATTCTTCATTAAATGCTATCGGGTGGTAGATATTTATTTCATCTTTATAAATACCATTTTTTTTCCACTAACAAACGGAATAGTTACATTCGATTTCTACTATCCTCTGCATTCGACTCCACGTGTCACTTCCTTGTAAAATTATTTAATATAACATATTTTACCCTATACAAAACCTATTTATTCATCAAGTGTCAAAAACTAAAAACTTTCGTGTTATCCATGAATCCGTAACATGTTTCTCTCACGTAATTATTAATAAAACAATTCAGCACACTTGACTCGAAGACATTCAACTTTTGTCAATGCATTTATTTACATTTGTTAGAGCTAATTTAGGCAGCCTTTTGATTGTTATTATTATGTCATATATTTTAGGGAATTCAATTGATTACTACAAAGTTAAAGTTGTCTCTCTCGACATGTCTTTCTGTAATGATGGTCCTTGCACATGCTTGCTGGGCTTCAATTCACCATCTATTGGGCTTTTATAAATTTCATTGGGCTTAATATTTTTCAAAATATTTTGGCCAATCAAACATTGAAATATTAAAAAATATTTTTCAGAGGATGTTTTCTTCCAGATCAAACACACCCTAAGTCTAATGGAAAGAGTGTCCAACTAAGATTTGTGACAGAAAATAAGTTTTCAGGAGTGAGGAAATTTTTTACTACTAGATAATATGAAGAAATAAAGTAAATATTCTTTGACAAGAAAAAGAAATAAAGCAAGATGCAAAATCTTGCCTTTAGGCTTGTAATATGGGCCTAGTTTCAAGATCAACTTCACTGGGCTATTAGACTCCAGCAATTCAGCCAGTCTGCTTCTATTTTGGGAATTTTACCTAGCCATACTATTTGGCTGAGATTGGATGTTGGATAAGAGAGAAAGAGAAAAGGAAAATGGTGTAATTGAATCCTAAACTGAAGGCACTAATCAAGGTTTGGGAGCCTTTTAAGGGAGAGTATATACAAATTGTAACAAAATCATAGTTTAGTTTTGGTAATAGTTAAACTAGGTAAAATAGCCTGTAATATAATATATATATATATAATATATATATATATATATATATATATATATATCAAAAAATATCTTCTATTTTACTTCCAGTAATTTGTTAATATTTTTGTTCCAACATAATTATTTAAGGTTCTGGGCTTTCGATGAACAAGACCAAAGTAAATGACCAAGCCCATATATTAGATTAGCCCGTTGCTGGTTTTTTTTTTTGTGGGGGGGGGGGNGGGGGAACAAAGTTGTTCTGGGCTTTCAATGAACTAGACCAAAAGCAAATAATCAAGCCGACATAACTGTTCTTTTCTTTGGTTTGTAAATCTAAGATCATATATTTTGTAACGATTTTGTTAATATATTTTGAAAGTGAAATAGTATTATTAGTTATTATAATATTAATTTATTTTCTAATATTTCTATAAGAGTCCCATTAAAAGGACCAGCAAATGTGGGGCAACAACTAACAGAAATATAAAAACAAGACAAATATAGATTCAAGTTAATGTCAAATCGAACTTGTAATCTAAGATTTGGGACTAACCACCGTGATTATTACAGTCGAAGTTGCTGTGAAAGGCAATTTGCGTTATTTTTTCAAGTTATCAATTCAATGATGGTGAGCCTTTTAATTACCTTCAACGTGACGTGAGAGTGTTAAATGACCGACACTATCAATGTTTAAAGATTAATCCTCCCTCATTTCAATGTGCAATTTGAATTGACACAGAATTTAACAAAGAAATGAAAGAACATGTAAATTTATGGTTAAAAACATGTTATAGCCTTTGCAAGGTCATAAAACTTTTAAAATTTGTAATTTTAAATATGTTATATATTTGTGTAATTATTAAAAGTTCTCATTAAAAATTAAAATTAAAATATAAAATAAATATATACTATATTAAAAGCACGAAAGTCCTTAGCAAAATGTCGTTCTTTTTTTTTACCCTTTAAAATTCTTACACGGACCAAAGTAGTCATTTTTATTATTTTTCTAATATTTAAGAATTATCATTTAATTATGTCCTAATATTTATGACTTCAAAATAAACTATATTTTGTGTACCAAAACCTTCCTTATTTGAATAGTGTACAATACAACAGATTTGAGAAGGAAAAGTAATTTACAATTTTTAAAAAGAAAAGGAAGAGTAAAATTTGTCTTTGAATGTTTATCCCTTTGTGCTTTGACTTTCATTTTGTTCAATTTCAAAATAAAAAATAAAATACAAAATAAAAGTTTTAGATTCATTCAAATTACGTAATTGCATTGCCATCATCCTTTGTTTTCTCTAAATTAATATTTTACAACTGAATTTTCATCACAATTACAAAGATTAATATTACAATACATAAGAATTCGTAGGAACAATATTGTTGTAATGTATTAAAATGTTCACACTTTGAAATCAAATAAAAAAATTTAATTATAAAATAATTATTAAATTAAACTATGTTAGAAGTTTTAATAATTTTTAAACTTTAAAATCAATTAGAATAACATATATCAATCTGTTACACAAAAAAATTATAATGCACATTACTTTTATTATTAATTATTCATTTCTCTAATACCTATAATTTAATTTTAAAAATTAACAAACTGACATATTAAGGCGAAAATTAAACAGTTTGACTTTCAGAAGTCGATTGAAAAATAAAGGAGATAGTATTTCTACTCTGATCTATTTAATCAATGTAAATTTCTAAGTTTGCAGAGCTTTTTAATTTTGAACTATATCTCTATGATCGATCGTTTTAGAACATTGAGTCAAACATATTTTATTTTTAGACTTATATTCATCATTTTCATAAATTTATTTTTAATTTTTATTTTGTATGTCAAACACACTGTTTAAAATTATTTATCTAATTTTGTAATCTTATACTCACTATTATAGGTTTAAGCGCAATGCACGTACTCTAATACTAGATATATATATTAAGTGCAAATTTTTTTAAGTTATTGAAATACAACGAGGCATTAGAGGACTTTTGCGGGGTAAAATATTTAATTGTTATTGTATAATTCAAACATATTATTTGGTAATCTCTGTGATTTTTAAAATTGTGTTGTCATTAAGATGAGGTTTACGCGCGCGCAAAGATTAGTTAAATTTAAAAAGTGTGTCATTCTTTAAAAATCGGATGGAGTAAATGAATATAAACACGAATAGTAAGGTGCTAAGTAGTAGCAGAAGCAAGATTTTCATTAAAGTAATTAAAAAATAAAGAAAGTAAACATGCAAAGAAGCTAAGGAAATTTAATATCTCTGTATATATGTACATTAAAAAATTATTTTATATGCACTGTACAATTTTCGAACGAAAGAGATTTGTCTGAACCCCTTTCCGCCCACCAATCTCTGCCCCGGTAGTAAGGGGTCCTACATGGAGTGGTGGTAATTGGGCTAGTGTTAAAAAACAAGAAAGAAGACAAAAGAAGTGTTGGGATGCTCATGCTAAGGACATGGTGTATTTGCGACACGTCTAGTAAATTGTACACAAAACACTACTGAATGAAGATGGTCCACGAGAATGACCTTATGATTTGTGTATATGAATGAATTGAGTTGTACACAAACACAAACATTTTTATAGAAAAGATCATTCAATTTCACAGATAGAAATTGAACACCTCTCTCTCTAATCTTTGCTCGCTTTCTAGTGCCCTCCTTTTTCACTATTAACGTTTGTCATGCAATGCTTCACATCTTATCAGTGACATGTCCGCATTGCACAATTCTAGTATATTTTTTGTTTCTAGTGTTAGGGAAATAAAATTTTATATTATTGGATTGAGACAGCTTATATGGAACTAAGGGTGTGGCCCACCACGGGCCTGGGCCAAATGGGCCTGGCGGGCCCGGGCCTGCGCGGGCTCGTGGGTAGGGACCGGCCCGCTACGGGCTAGGCCCGCGGGCCCAACGGGGT
>MCJB01004559.1:0-21208 GCA_002018475.1 Nicotiana obtusifolia
AGAGGTAAGTGATCCCTATCAACTATTTAGCTAAATACGTGAATCATGGGTAGATTTAACATGGAAAAATGGTGAAATTAATGGGATTTTGAGGAAAACCTAGGGTTTTGGTAAAAATGGGATTTAACCACGAAAATGATTATGGAATTGGGTGAAAATTATATATTTGAGTTCGTGAGGTTATGGGTAATAATTATCTTCGAAAAATTTTGAAATTCGGGCAAGTGGGACCGAGGGTGAATTTTAGGAATCTTCCAATTTGGGTTAGGTAATTACTCTAATAGTTAAATTATGAACTTTTGAACATGTATTGACTAATTTATATAACATTTGACTAGTTTCGGGTTGTTCGGCACCGAGTTGAGGCTTTAGAACGAATTTGTGCGCCGGAAGTGAGCTCGATAACGAGATAAGTCTCTTGCCTAACCTTGTAGATGGAACTCATCACCTTAGGTGTATTTTGTTGTGAGTTGCTTGTGTGGGGAGCTACGTACGCACTAGGTGATGAGAGTCCGTGCGTAGCTATATTCCATGAGATGTCCGGGTAGTCTTAATTTACATCATGCCTTGATTGTACTGTTATGTTTATTATGCATATTAGTTGTCTAAAATAAAGCTGAGATTAGGGATTGTAAGGTTGAAACTCTCCAATTTAGATTTCTTATTCTTTTTTTTTGGGGGAAGAATTGAGGAATTATAATAACTCCGAGAAATACATGTCCACTCGCGTCGCAACTACTTCCGCGAGCGAGGTAAACTTCTCTACTCTCGTGGGAGCGGGCCGTTCGCCTCGGCAGGTCAATAGATGCATCTATGGTTCGTGTCGTTCGACCCTCGGCAGTGTACGTAGTATATATATTTTTTGATCGGGTCGTACGACCTCGGCATAAATCGTGCATAATAATATTCGGAGCCTGATTACACTTGATATTACTTTATGGCTCGAGAGGTCATAGATTTATTAAACGACAGTAATTGATTTGGGTTAAAGACGTTGGTTAGAGATTTTGAAATTTATTATCAGTTAATGGGTCATTTACTTACTGCTTGGCGTTGTGTTATTATTATTGTTCTATGGCTTATACCTATTTAGAATTCCTGTATTTTATTGTTGGCCCATAGTAAGTGTCGATGTCGACCCCTCGTCACTACTTCTTCGAGGTTAGACTGGATACTTACTGGGTACATGTTGTTTATGTACTCACACTATACTTCTGCACTAATCGTGTAGGATTTGAGGCAGGTGTATCTGGTAGTCATCCCGGCGCGCACCCCTGATACTCCGAAACTTAGTGGTGAGCTGCTTCCGAGTCTGTTCTGCAGCACCTGAAGTCTCTCTTTTGTATTTACTTTCTGTCTACTCTACTTCAGACAGTAGTTTAGTGTTTTGTATATTCTACTTGTAGCTCATACACTTGTGACACCATGTGTTGAAATTTTGCTAGTAGACATTTGATAATTTTTGAGTATTTATTTCATCACACATATCCTTATAATCGCCCACACTTTATTTTATTAAATTTATCACCTCTCAAATATTAAATAATTAAAAATAGACCATTTCTAGAAGAATACACTAATGTTGGCTTCTTTCAATACTTAGCAAACTAAATTATGCCAAAATTGACATTGTTTGAAAGATTTTGGTATATCACAAACACAAGTTATAAGACTTTGATATACCTCGATGACTAAATATAACAGGCAGGAAACTATTCGCAAGAAAACTGACTATAGTTGATCCTTAAATATCTAGCGGTGATTTCTTCCTATTCTCAAACTGCTAATGGGGTTCCCACACAATTGTTGCCAACTTTATTTATTCCAGTATTAGCCTCTAAATATGGTCATTCAAAGTAATGAAAGCAAAAATTTCAAGTTCAGAAGAATGACAACTATTCTAGAATGAGCGACTATATAGCACAGGAAAAAAGAAACTTGAGAATGAAAACAAACTCTTGAGAAAAACCATCGATATCTGATTCTCTACTTCTCCTCGGGTGACGCAATTGTTACAACCATATTTGCATACATTAGATTACGCAGTAAGTTAGTCTACGTAGATATGAGAAGATTATCTTTGAGATGATAAGGAGTTAATCCTATTGGTCTTTAAATGATACAAGGGTGTATAAGAGTGATTAACAAGTATTAGAAGTTAAACGAATCAAGGATGTTGTAACTCGTATTTTCGGGTAAAGCTAGAGGTGATTAATGTTCCCAAGAGGTCGTATTTTAAGGTATTTGAATCATATAATATCCGTGTCATAAGTCTTGAAGTCAAACGAGTTATGAAATAAAAGTCGACAAAAGTTGTCGCAATTTACGTTCATAATTTAACTTATACTTTAGGTAAAATGTCACTAGGATTTTCTCCTAATTTACTTGGAATTACGGGGTGATATACCCATAAAATTGATGATCTATGAGTCTAGTTTCTAACATTTCAGAGTAGAGAGATATTCGCGTTTTCGCGAGACTGCGCCAAGCAATTCTCTATGGGGCCCACATAGGAGGTTAAGACATATGGATATATATAATACGCCTCAACCCCATTTTAAGTCATTAGTTTTCAGTATATTCATACCTTAGAACCCTAAGAACACTGTCTCAAGATTCTCTCATGATCCAAGACCAAAACAAAGGGCAAACAACACAAATCAAGTGTCAGGAATCTCGTGGCGCTAGTAAGTTTCTTGTTCTTCTTATTGTTGCTGATTTTTGTGTTGTTCCAGCTCGTGTGTGAGGTTGTTTTAAGTTTTTTATGTTCTGTAAAATACTCCCTCAATTTTTAATACCAACCCTAGGTGATTTCAAGATTTCCAAAGTGATTCTAGTGCCGAAAAACCCTAATTGATTGCTAGCTTCGCTTCCTTGTTCTTGTGGCAGCATTGGAGGGATATTTCGTGGTCAATTAAGGTCAAATTGGAGTTTTCCTTTCTTTTTAAAGGTAATAAACCTCTTACCCTACATGTATTTAAGATTATCCAACTTACGGCTAAGCCGTTAAAGCTAGAACTTGTGAGATATATATCGAAAGGCTTGTTAGTAATGTTGTTGGCTGGTGGACTGTTTTAGGAGGCTCAATATGATTATTATTGATGTTTTTTGGGCTGTTTGGTGATTGAGTTAACTTGTGGGAATTCATATAAATAG
This sequence comes from Nicotiana obtusifolia, assembly GCA_002018475.1. Lineage (NCBI taxonomy): Eukaryota > Viridiplantae > Streptophyta > Magnoliopsida > Solanales > Solanaceae > Nicotiana > Nicotiana obtusifolia. The sequence goes on from MCJB01004559.1 coordinate 3,157, forward strand.
GGAGGTGTTGTCTGTTTCATTGTAAAATAGGTTGCGGTCGATACATAATAGTTACGACGCTTAAGCGATAACGATAGTGTCTTTTCTCTTATTGTAGACTAAGGAGTCATGACATTTTCATAGCTTGAGGTTGGGCAGTATTATAAGGTATGTGAGGCTATCCCTTTCCTTCTTTTGCGCGACTCCGATTGTACATAATGTAATGAACGAGCTTCCAAAGATACTCCACTCTTAGAAGCTAGCGGTACTTACATTGTTTCCCTTCTTATGGAATGATTGAGGTTGATGTTACTTCTTTTATTCTTATGTTATCAATGTTGTTGGTACTTCCTGATTCTTATAAGATTCTTGATGAAGAGTTAATCCTAATAACGTGTATGGGGATACCGACCTTACATCACTCCGAAAGGTTCAAAATGAGATTCCAATGAGTCCAGCACGCATCATATATATGTATCTATTTTACTCTACCAAGTCGCGCTATAGTCGGCCGGGTACGGCACCTATTGTGCAACCACTGATCAGTTGGATTTTACCGAGCTCCATGTGGCTAGGTACGATTCTACCAAGCCCTATGATGGCGGGGTACGTTTTTACCAAGCCTATTAGGGCCGAGTACAATATGATAATGATGATGGCCATAGAGGACTGTGTTTTAAAAGTTTATGTGTGTGTGTGTATATGTGAGTGTGTGTGTGTGTGTGTCATGCATTTCATATCAGTAGCCCTCAGAGGTACCAACTTTTTACAGGTTGTATATTCTCTATCCTTGTTTACATTACTGTTCTTACTTATGTTTTCCCGCCTTACATATTCAGTACTTTATTCGTACTGATGTCCTTTTTATTTGTGGATGCTGCATGTCGTGCTGCAGGTCCTGATAGACAGGTAGGCGAAGCTCCCCACCATAGTAGGCTGCCCAATTTAGCGGTTATTGACGAGATTCCTTCTCCGGACTTATCGCGGTCTTGGTATGTATATTATAGACGTTACGGGTATGTCGGAACCTTGTTCCGGCAATGTTGTAGCACTTATGTTCCTGTAGAGGCTCATAGACAGGTGTCAATTCATGTATAGTTTGGATTGCCTTGTCGGCTAATTTTTGTTGTATAGTCTCTCATGACAGCGTGTCAGCTTGTACCTTATATATAGCTTCATGACAGCCTTGTCGGCCCATAATATTTATGCTCATTCCATTATCTATCATTGTTGGTTGTTTAGGATTCATGTCTACCATTTATACTGGTCTCGTCAGCCCTTATAGATAATAAGAAAGTATAGATAAAATGTGCATTGGTGCTCGGAAAGTATGACCCAGGTGCCAGTCATGGCCCTCCAGTTTGGGTCGTGACATACTTAGTATCAGAGCCAGTCTGTCCTAGGGGTTGTCTATGAGTCGTGTCTAGTAGAGCCTTGATTATAGATGTGTAGCGCGCCACATTTATAATCAGGAGGCTACATGACATTTAGGGTTGTTACCTTCTTCCTGAATCTAGATCATGCGTAGAGTTGAGTCTCAAGTGTTCGTCTCTAATATTCACCATGTTTTCTTTCAGCGATGCCTTCGGCAAGGAAGCAAGCGATTAGTAGACAGCTTGATACAGCTACGGGAGAGGGTACCAGTCAGGTGCCTCCTGCCAGAGCAGGCCAAAGTGAGCCTCAGAGTGAGGTGTCATCTCATACCTCATCTACTCCTTCTCCTCCAGAGGATATTAGGAGACACTTAGCACCTCTAGTTCCTCCGTCTAGCACTATAGACCAGGATATGCGGAGTGTGGTACAGCTATTAACTAGCTTGGTAGTTTCTCAGGATCAAAGGCAGAATACCAGTACTGCTGATAAACCGGTTAGTGCGAGAGTTCGTGATATTATTAATCTAGACCCTCCAGTGTTTACCGGATCAGACCCCAAAGAGGACCCGCAGACTTTTATTGATCAGGTTCATCGTACACTGAGGGTTATACATGCTAGTGATACGGAGGCAGTGGAGTTGGCTTCTTATCGGTTATGGGATTTAGCAGTTTTCTGGTATGATAGTTGGGAGAGATCCAGGGGTCCAAGCGCTCTTCCACACAGGTGTGAAGAATTTTCTTAGGCCTTTCTTCGTCACTACTTGCCAGTCGAAGTACGACGAGCTAGAGCTGATAAGTTCTTGAACCTTCGACAGGGTAATATGAGTGTGCGAGAGTATAGTATGCAGTTTGATTCTTTAGCAAGGTATGCTCCCCATATGGTGGCCGATATGAGTGATAGGGACCTGTTCGTGAACGGGTTGGGACCATATCTGTTAAATGAGTGCACGACAACCTCCTTAGCAGAGGGCGTGGATATTTCCCGTATTCAGGCTTATGCCCAGACACTAGAGGATCGTAAGCGCCGGCAAAGGGCAGATAGGGAGCAGGATAGGGACCAGCATAAGAGGGCGAGATTTGCAGGGTATTCTAGTGACTTCAAAGGTAGTATCAGGCCCCAGTCTTCGAGGAGTTTGGCGCCACCTATAGCTAGTGCTCCTCCACATATTCAGAGGCCTCGGTATGATCGATTTACCTATTCTAGTTCAGGTCAGAATTCGCGGGCATCAGGCTCACAAAATCATAGGGATAGTAGTCAGACGAGACCCCCAACACCTTGTTGTGATCAGTGCAGCAAGGCCCACTTTGGACTGTGCCGTCGGGGTTCCGATGTGTGCTATTCTTGCAGACAGCCTGGCCATATGATGCGGGATTGTCCTAACAGAGGAGGTGGTGGTATGGCTCAGTCGACTGGATTTGTGTCTGGTTCTTCCTTATCAGTTCGACCTCCAGCACAGGGTTTTCAGCAGTTGACAGGTCATGGTAGAGGTAGAGGTGTAGTGCTGAGTTCTAGCGGTACTCAAAATTGAACATATGCTCTTGTAGGTCGACAGAATCTCGAGTCATCTCCGGATGTTGTTACAGGTATATTATTTGTGTTTTCTTATGATGTATATGCATTGATTGATCAAGGATCTACATTATCATATGTTACATCCTTTGTGGCTAATAAGTTTGGCGTCAAACCTGAATTGATAAGTAAACCACTTGCGGTATCTACTCCAATAGGAGAATCTGTGATTGCTAGAAGGGTATATAGAGGTTGCACAGTGATGATTTGTAGTCGTCAAACCTCGGCAAATTTATTTGAGTTAGAAATGGTTGATTTCAATGTGATAATGGGAATGGACTGGTTGGTCTCATGCTATGCAAATGTTGATTATCCTACGAAAATGGTTAGGTTTCAGTTTCCTGGTGAACCTGCCATCAAATGGAAGGGGAACATTGCTACGCCGAAAGGAAGGTTTGTAGACATGTAATTTTTTACCCGCGCATTAGAATCGCCTCTAAAAGTCATAGTATTTTTAAAATAATTATTTGAGCTTATTTATGTAGGAAGTCCCTTTATTATTAAGTTTAATTCTATTTTTAGGTACAAAATTGAAAATATCAAAATAGTACCAAGCTTTTATCTTTTATAATATTACTAGTTCAATCAAAGCCTTGTATTTTGGGCATGTTTTAAAAACAGATTTTGAGCTTTACTTCTGGCCCAATTTTATATTGGAACCCAATCCAAATACAAGTCCAAATTCAAAAAGAGAGCCCAAAACTTCAACCCAAAAATCTAGCCCACTCTTTCCCCTTTGCCACATAGGATAACAAATTCTGACACATAACAGATCTTCATCATGATCCGCATCCTCACACACACACACACACGAACTCCTCACTGATATTCACCGATAATTACAACAGATTTGGGATTCCTCAAAAAGGGGATTTTCTTGGATAGCAAGAATAGAAGTCAGTTATCTTGGAGAGCAAAGGAGAGGTTGGGGAGAGGATCGGAGTTTTCACAGAAATCATCAATCGATTTGAGTCTTCTTTTTCTTCAAAAATTTCAGAAAAAGAAACAAAAAACAAAAACAGAGGAACATATACTTCTACTTTCTTCAACCTCGTTTTTGGTAGAGAAAGACCTTCGAGAATCGATTTCGATCAAAGAGGTACAGGGGTTTTGATTCTAGTTGCTGGTTCGAATTCCGGTCGTGGCTCGTTGTCCCTGTTACTTGTATCGTCATTCAAAATCACTACGGATTCTCATTCAGGTTCAATTTCCTAATTCTTGTTCATTTTGTTTCGTAAGATGAAAGCACGACAGATACGTGGGTGTTTGTCTCCAACTTGTTGACTTCATGAATTAATATGCTCAAATTACACCTTAGCGAATATCGTAACGTGGTTCATGTTTGGTATAGTAATCCAACAATGGAAAAATCAAAACAAACAATCAAATCATCTGCGTTTGGTGTTGAATCTGCGACCGCATAACTGATATGCGGTTCGCATTTTGAACCTAATCGCCAGAAACGCTGGATTTGTCTGCGTTTGGGGTTGACTCTGCGACCGCATAACTGATATGCGGTTCGCATTTTTGACATGATTGTCGCATTTCTGACATTAAATCTTGCCCAGGATTCTATTCTGATTTGCTATCTCTGCGCGAAATTTGCGGCTCGCAAACACACTTTGGAATCGCATATCGGATCGCCTTTTGACATCGAATCTTGATCTGGGGTTCTGTTCCGATTTGCGATTCTTGCACGCAATATGCGTCTCGCATATGGGATCTGCGATAGCAAATCCCTATTTGCAGTAACGTATTGTTCTTTTTCTTGTCTTTTGTCGCTTTTTAGATTGGGTTTGGTTAAATGCATGAAATAAAAGTTAAAAGAACAAGGTCATAAACCAAATTTTATCTTTCTTTGTTTTAGATCTTATTTTCTTATTTTATTTACATCTGCTCGCTAGTAGCATGTTTCGGCCGATCACACTTGGATAGGCAATACTAGGACGTTTTGTTAATTTGGAGGCGAGAGGTTGTTCCCTAGTTGAATTTATCCGGGGAATGCCCCGAGGGACTTGTGTATTTGACATTCCGGGGAATGTCCCGAGGTATTTGTATGTGAAGACCAAAAGTGGAACTTGCAATATTTCAGTTTTAGTTTTATTTTCCTTTTATTAGGCGGGAACGACCTCGAACCTCTCGTGCGTTTGTTTTTCTCTTGTTTGTGTTTGTCTCAATCCGAATATTCTAAAAGCCAACTAAATCGAGTATGCAACCGTGACTTTCATGGGATTCGGGGAATGCCTAACACCTTCCCCCCGAATCAAATGAACTCCCTTACCCAACTCTCTGGTATGAACGTGACTTTAAGTCCAAGTTCTGAAATGGTGGCTTGGCTTTTAAAATGTTTGGTTGAGTTTTTATGCTTTTTCGTTAGCTTTATTTGATTTTACTATGCTTTTATATTTTGATATTTTCTAGTTGTTTATGTTTTTACAATTTTTGCTTTATGTGTTTATTGCTTTATAACCGTCATCATATGCATTGCCCGGTCAATTTTTTCTGCAACAAGTCTCGGAGCAGGCGTCGCGTGCACGAACTCTTCATTGAGTCACCCTTAATTTAGCAGGGGAAGCCGACGGACGTATGGAGTGGGTGGAAAGCTTGAGCAGCCACCATCGACCATACACTTTCCCCGAATTGCCTTGTTAGTGATCCCCAAACTCAAGTCAGTCTTAGGTCATTCTTATTTGCATCATCTCATTTAGACCTAGCAGGGCTTGATCCCACGCACCGTGTCCCTTTGTAGGAAACCTATCCAAATTATGTCAAAATGGGCCCGTGGCCCAAAATGACGTTTTATCATCCTATGTGTGTTGCATCTGTGAGGATAAAAGGTCATTTGGTAGATCGATGTCTTGGAAAGAAAGGTGAAAATGAATTAAATGGGACCCCACTAGTATTTTTCTTTCACAATCTTTTTCGAAAAAAAAAAGAAGAAAAGGAAAAAAAACAAAAATCGAAGAAAAGAAAAGAAAGGAAGATAAGACAGTCTAGTTTTTAGTTGCATCTTCCCGAACTACGCGAACCTGATTCTCGTCTTCCGGGCGGGATATGTAGAAAACCCACATAGGGTCCGGTTTTCTTAGTAAGTCTTAGGTTCTTGGCTTCCGGGGTCGTAGCGAAATCTTGCATGTTTAGCCACTTTTGGCCACATCGGCCATTCTTGCGAAATAGGGTTATTTTTTGCAAGGGTGGTTCAATTGTTCATGTCTTAGGATCTTAAGTCCATGAATCAGTGTCATATCACTCTAAGGTCCGTTCGTGTCAGGTTTGCGTCCCTAGACACATCTGGCCATATCGGCCATTTTGCAAAGTAGTCCATTTCCACCAAAATAATTCTTTAACACCATGGTCATCGGGATATTAGAGTCATGTAGGCTTCAAGTACAGTATTTCTCATGCTTAGGAGGTCAACTTTGTCAAGTTTTCACTAATAGTCATTTTCAGCCACCTAGGCCAATCTGCAAATATAGCCAAATTGTGTCTTGCATTTGTCCACCAGAAAATGATTGCGGTGTCCTGTGTCTATTCCGTATTCATTAACCATGTTCCTTTCATTCAGATATGGATCCGTTGATTCGATCCAAAGTGCTGATGGTGGTTAAGATTCCTAAGAAATTGGTCAAATGGTGGAATATGTTTTCATCGTTAGAGCAGCATGAGTTGAAGCATAAATTGGGTACTCTAACTTCCCTTCTTGATGTTACACCCTGCCGGGACTTAGTGGAAGCAATGTTGACCTACTGGAATCTGCAAAACTTGACTTTCAAATTTTGGGAGTGTGAGATGACTCCTACTTTGACAGAGATGTCCGGTCTCACCTGTTTAAGTTACATAGGCAAGAACATGGTACTTTCTCCGGACCACTCTAGGACAAGATTTCTCAACGACCTGGGCCTAAAAGATAACAAGCATTTAAAGTGCATTGAGCAGTCTTGGATATCGTTGGATTTTTTGTTTGCTAGATTTGGACCACAGGATAGTTTTGATGTCTTTTGGGATGAGTTCTGCACAACCAAAGCAAAATGGCAAAGACGTCGCCTCGAAACTTTCAGCCTTGCTTTATTAGGGTTATTAGTTTTTCCATTAGACGAGAAGTACATTGGTACCCGTCTATAGTCGGTGGTAATGGCGCTATTTCATGAGAAGCAACACAAAACCGTTACCATTATGCCAATGATCTTAGCAGAGTTGTACCGAGCCCTGAGTGAAGTGAGGGGAGGTATCGGGTACTTCGAGGGAAGTAACCTTTTGCTACAATTGTGGATGATGGAGCATTTGCACATAACTTTTTTACTTTATCCCATTGACCGTGCTTTGAGGGATCGGGTGGTATGCATCGAGCGTAGGATGAAGTCCCCTAAGTTCACATACCCAGTAGGCGTCACAGCTAGGATTGAGTTACTTGATTTGAGGACAAATGAGAATGTTTTATGGGCCTACCTTTGGTTACCTTTAGATGATATCTTAGTAGGATGCCTCATGCAGCCTTTCCTGATGCTAATAGGACTCAAGTGTGTCAGACCATATACGCCGGTCAGGATAATGCGACAATTAGGCAGACGACAAGAAGAGCCTCCAACTTTGCACCTTCGGAGGTACATCATGAATTTTAGCAAAAAGGTGGTCGATGAAATTAAGTACGCACAATACTAGAACAATGCAAAGAGGATGAAGAAAGATACATTAGTAAAAGATATAAGCAGGCCCGAGTGTACTCAGAAGTACTTGATCTGGTTACAGTCCGTCCCACCAGGGATCAGTACCCCATTGCTAGCACAGCTTAGGGGGCGAGCAGCTCAGACAGTTGATTTTGAGGATGCATCGGACCGAGATCCCGGGGATAAGCTTGAATTGATAAAGTCTCAGTTAGCGGAATTGGCAGCAAAAGTGGAGCAGCGTGGGCAATATTTGTTTAGGGTTGATCTTAAGGAAGCAAGGGCACAGGCCAGGACCTTTATTCCTAGCATCGGTGTTTCTCTACGGGGCATGTTGCGAAGCTTGGGTACGACGGATATCCCAGGACCATCCCGGCCAGGACAGTTGCATTCAGGAGCAGTTTGAGGATCCGTTCTATTTAAATATTTTTAAGATTGTCTCATGTTGTCTTTATTTTCATGACCTGTCTAGGAATACTGAATCCTCTAAGTAGTGTCAAGGTCGGTCAAAGTGTAGTCAAGTGTGTCAGGTCTTCCATTATCATACTTCTTATCAAACGCTTTAAATGAAAATCCAAAAATTTTACTTTCCCATTACTTTTTCAAAACTGTGCTTGATTTGATACATACACAACCTACATCAGGTTCTATCAAGTCATTTTTGCATCAAAAGAGAGAAAGTGGTGAGAGGTGTAAAAAAAAAAGAAAAAGAGAGAAGACAAGAGTGGAATAAGTAAATCAGGATGATGCCATATGACCTTGCGACCCTCACAGCCATTTTAGAACTGCTATTTGTTGCTAGGTGCATTGCACGTAATGTGATATTATTATCAGATAAATGCCCTAACGCTAACATGATGGTTTCGTGTTGTTGTCCTCTGTTATTCTCCAACTATTTTTAGGAAGGTGGTTAGTTTGTTGGCATCCTAGCAAGTCATCCATACAATACCGGATCAAAACACCAAACAGTCATGGCTAGCAAGGAAACAGACACTGCAGTTGTAGACCCACCGAGAGAGATTGTTGAGTCGGAGTCGGAATTGCAAGAGGAGGTCCGGAGGTTGAAACATCAGATGGCAGAAATGTATCAGGCATGGGTTAAGGGACACCCTCCACCTCATTCCCCACCAACTACACAGAAAACCTTGCTTCCATTCCACCACTTTCTCAATCCCAGATGGCCAATATCATTGATCTTTCCCCACAACATGCACCTGGCTTCATCCCTTACCACAGTTACCCCGGCACTTCTGCCCAAATTTTTCATGCTCCACCAGTCAAAACAACCTCGTACCCTGCCCCAACATCTGCTCCTATTTTTGTACCCCTACCACAAACTACCCTTCATCGATCCTCTAGTGAGCCCGCATTTCCCGCCCCGGATGCCCATTACCATGCACCGGAGCCTACTTTTAAAAACCCAGATCCTTACTCCTACACCCACCAAGTTGAGCCCCATGTCGAAACTGACAAACCACTCAAGAATGCAGAGCAGGAGGAGATGTTTAGGAAGCTACAGAGTCTCGAGCAATCATTGAGAAATATGCAAGGGTTGGGAAACCAAGTTAGTGTGGCCTATAAGGATTTATGTGTGTTTCCTGATGTCCAACTACCTGCCGAGTTCAAGATGCCCAAGTTCGACTTGTATGATGGACATGGGATCCTGTTGCCCATCTAAGGGGTTATTGCAGCAAAATGAGAGGTGCCGAAGGAAAAGACGAATTATTATACTTCAGCCAAAGTCTGAGTGGGACAGCTTTAGAGTGGTACACCCGCCAAGATATTAATAGGTGGTACACCTAGGACGATATGGCTCAGGCCTTCGCCTGACATGTTTAGTACAACATAGACATTGTTCCAGACCGCCTATCTCTGACCAAGGTGGAAAAGAAACCTAGTGAAAGCTTTAGAGAATATGGGTTCCGATGAAGGGAGCAAGCTGCACGAGTCAATCCTCCAATGGAAGAAGACGAGATGGTTAAGTACTTCCTCCAAGCCTTGGAGCCCACTTACTATGGACACTTGATCTCAGCCATTGGTAAGTCTTTCAATGACGTGGTGAAGATGGGAGAAATGGTGGAAGAAGGGCTCAAGTCGAGTAAGATCATGAGTTATTCTGCTATAAAAGCGACTACCCAGGCAATCCAAAGTGGTAGCAGAACTTTGCTAGGCAAGAAAAAGAAGGAAGATGTTGTTATGGTTGTCTCTGGATCATGGCAGGGCCAGAGGGGTTCACCTCACCAATACACCCATCCTCGACCCCGACCTCAAACTTACACCCAAGCTCTATATAATACCCCTCAACATTACTTCTCTTCGCTAGGCCCACAAGACTTAGCCAGACCACCCCAATACTTTGTTCACCATGCCCAGTCATATGCTCCACTCCCTCCTTACCCACAATGGCGTGCCCCTGTCCCACAGAATACCTACCCAGCTCCACAAAATGCCTACCCATCTCCACAACCTTACCAAAGCCCCAATGGTCCACACTTTCGACCAAAACCAGATTATAGGAGAGAGAGGCAGCAGCGAAACAAACTTTTACCCCGCTTGGAGAATCCTATGCCAGTCTATTCCAAAGGTTAAGGCAGTTGGACGTCTTGAGGCCCATTGAGTCAAAAATACCAAATCCCCCTCCAAAGAACCTTGATTATTCCCTAAGATGTGCCTATTGCTCTGACGCTCCAGGCCATGACATAGAGAAGTGTTAGCACCTGAAACGGGTGATCCAAGAGCTCATCGATACAAACTAAATTGTAGTCCAAAGCCCAGGCACTCCAAACATCAACCAGAACCCTCTGCCTGCCCATGAAGAGACACATATGATTGAAGTAGTTTACAAGGATGGGGAACCCAAGAAGTCTTATAGGTCCGTCATGATGATTCGGTCCAGTGAAAATAATTTGGTTAAAGATCCAGAGTCCACCAAAGCACAGCCTGTGACAGTTGAAGGGGCAACAGAAAAGCTGAGCCCGCTCAATTTGAAACCACCAGTGTTGGTCGTGAAAGGGATGCCAAAAGATATTGAGGCCAGTCCAGAAAACTCAAAAGTGATAGTACCAGGGATTCCAAGTAAGCCTGTCCTAGTTGTGAAAGGGGCTCCTACTACCCCTATCATCATTAAACCTGTAACACAGCTGCCGGTGATTGATACCAAGCCTGTTCCGTGGAATTACAAGAAAGTGATAGTGACCTACAAAGGAAAGGAAGTGGAGGAAGAAGTAAATGAAACTGGAGGATTGACTCGTTCTGGGAGATGTTTTGCTCCAGAGGAATTAAGGAAAGTCAAGCCATTCAAAGATAGTCAAATGCCAGTAAAGAAATCAGTCATCGAGGAAGAAGCTGAGGAGTTCCTGAAGAAGATGAAGGGACATGATTATTCCATTATAGAACAATTAAGGAAAAAACCAGCTTAGATTTCTCTTTTGTCCTTACTGATACACTCCGAGGAACATCGCAGGGTCTTGATGAAGATTTTAAATGAGGCACATGTTCCTGATAAGATCATAGTGAACCACTTGGAAAATATAGCTGGCAAGATCTTCGAAACAAATAGGATCACTTTCTCAGATGACGAACTTCCTATCGAGGGTACAGAACACAACCGAGCCCTTCATCTCACAGTGAAGTGTGAAGATTCTGTTGTTTCGAGGGTTCTGGTTGACAATGGCTTCAGTGCAAATATTTGTCCTTTGTCTACTCTGCAAAAACTGAAGATTGGCACCGAAAGGATCCGCTTGAACAGTGTGTGCGTTCGAGGCTTTGACGGAGGAGGTAAAGATTCTGTTGGAGACATAATGCTCGAATTGTCAATAGGGCCAGTTGAGTTCACCATGGAATTCCAAGTGTTAGACGTGGCTGTCTCCTACAATATGTTGTTGGGAAGGCCATGGATACATGCTGCTAAGGCAGTCCCGTCCTCTCTGCATCAAATGGTAAAGTTTGAATGGGATAGGCAAGAGATAGTTGTGCATGGTGAGGAAGATTTACCAGTTGGCAATGACACGATTGTTCCGTTTGTTGAAGCTGATGATGATAAGGGACCTTAGGTCTTTTAAAATTTTGAAATAGTGTCTGTTGATAAGATCGCTGAAGGAAAATACATTCCGGGTCCCAAGTTATCCTCCGCATCTATCATGGTTGCAAACGAAATGTTGAAGAATGGTTTTACGCGGGGCAAGGGTCTGGGATCATCTCTGCAAGGTATTGTGCATCCAATATGCCCCAGTGGGAATTATGGTACGTTTGGTTGGGATTCAAGCCCACAAAAGAGGACATGAAAAGGTTTAAGAATCCAAAACAGAAGGTATGGTCACTCTCCAAGCCAATCCCGCACATCTCCAAGTCTTTTGTCAAACCAGGAGCCGAGAAACCTCCAACCTCCTCAATCCCAGAACCTGTGGTCAATGTTGACGAAGAGATAACCAAGGGGTTCCGGAGTCTCTTCGAAGAGATCAATATGATAGAGGTTGGTGAAGGTTCTAGTAAAGCAGATGTGCAGTTTGTTGGCCCGAACGTGAAGCTTAGCAATTGGGAAGGAGTTTTGGTAGTTTGCTTTATTTCCTTTTCTGTTATCTAAGCCGTTCCAGGGTTGTAATCCGGATCTTCCTTTCTCTAAGTTTTTCTTATCTTGACGCTCAGACCTTTCAATCCTTTTATTTTCAATGAAATGCAATTTCCCGTTTTCCATTATTCTTAATAGTGTTTTATTTTTGTTTGTTTTGTACAGTTCTGTTTATGCTGGTTGCAGTGACATGACATGCATGAGAAATTTTCAGCCGAGTCCTAAAAGCCAATCTAATTCTGAAATAACAATCCAAGAAGTAGAATATGATGATGAAATAGAATATGATGAAGAAGCAGAATTTGAGCAAATCAGCAAAAAGCTAAAACAATTTGAAGAAAACCGAAGCCTAATTTGAGTGAGACTGAAGCAATCAATTTAGGGGACTAGGATGATGTTAGGGAAACCAAGATAAGTGTGCATCTAGAACCACAAGTGAAGGAAGAAATAATTAAAATATTATTTGAGTACAAAGATGTCTTTGCCTGGTCGTATGACGAGATGCCGGGTTTGAGCACTGATCTGGTAGTCCATAAATTGCCAACTGATCCAGCATGTCCTCCCGTCAAGCAAAAGTTGTGAAAGTTCAAGACTTATATGAGTATGAAGATCAAAGAAGAAATCACAAAGCAGCTTACTGCAAAGGTTATCGGGTCACTTGATATCTCGTTTGGTTCGCCAACGTTGTGCCAGTACCAAAGAAGGATGGTAAGACCAAGGTCTATGTTGATTACCGTGACCAAAACAAAGCAAGCCCAAAGGATGACTTTCCATTGCAGAATATTCACATTCTAATCGATAATTTTGCCAAGCATGAGATTGGTTCTTTTGTGGACTGTTACGCGGGATATCATCAGATCTTGATGAACGAGGAAGATGCAGAAAAGACAGCATTCATCACGCCATTGGGAACGTACTATTATCGGGTGATGCCATTTGGTTTGAAGAATGTTGGGGCAACTTACATGAGGGCAATGACCACTATGTTTCATGACATGATACATAGGGAGATTGAGGTTTATGTAGATGATGTGATCACAAAGTCAAAGAAGCAGTCTGACCATGTCAAAGATCTGAGAAAGTTTTTCCAAAGGCTCCGTAGGTACAATCTCAAGCTCAATCCCGCAAAATGTGCATTTGGTGTCCCATCTGGTAAACTGCTGGGATTCTGGTCAGTCGACGCGGTATTGTGCTGGATACGTCAAAGATCAAAGCCATTCAAGAATTACCGCCCCCGAAGAACAAAACAGAGGTGATGAGCCTACTTGGAAGGTTAAATTACATCAGCAGGTTTATTGCTCAACTCACGACAACTTGTTGGCCCATCTTTAAGATGCTGAAGAAGAATGCCGCAGTCAGGTGGACTGACGAGTGTAAAGAAGCATTTGATAAGATTAAGAGGTACCTGTCGAATCTACCGGTGTTGGTCCCACCAGAGCCGGGGAGACCTCTAATTCTTTATTTGACAGTCTTGGGCAATTCTTTTGGTTGCGTGTTGGGTCAACATGACATCACAAGAAAGAAGGAGCAAGCAATCTACTATCTTAGCAAGAAATTCACTCCCTATGAGGTTAAGTACACTCTGCTTGAGACGACATGTTGCGCCTTGACTTGGGTGGCACAAAAGTTGAAGCATTATCTGTCATCCCACACCACTTACCTCATTTCTCGCATGGATCCCCTAAAGTATATCTTTCAGAAGCCTATGCCCACGGGAAGACTTGCGAAATGGCAAATTTTACTCACAGAGTTTGATATCATCTATGTGACTCGGACCGCGATGAAAGCCCAAGCCTTGGCCGATCATTTGGCCGACAATCCGGTGGATGATGAATACGAGCCATTGAAGACTTATTTTCCTGATGAAGAGGTCATGAATGTTGACGAGGTTGCCCACGATGAAAAACTAGGTTGGAAACTTTTCTTTGATGGAGCTGCTAACATGAAAGGGATCGGAATAGCGGCTGTACTTATCTCTGAAACAGGGCAACACTACCCTGTAACGGCCCAGCTTCAATTTTATTGCACCAACAACATGGCTGAGTACGAAGCATGCATTCTGGGTTTGAGGTTAGTTGTAGACATGGGAGTCCAGGAAATACTTGTTATGGGTAGATTCAGATTTGTTGGTCCACCAAATTCAAGGAGAATGGGAAACTCGAGATTTGAAGCTCATACCTTACCGACAGTACCTGCATGAACTTTGTCAACACTTCAGGTCAATTGAATTTAGACATATTCCCAGGATTCATAATGAGATTGTTGATGCCTTAGCCACCCTAGCGTCAATGTTACATCATCCAGATAAGGTTTATGTCGACCCCATACATATCCAAGTTCGTGATCAACATGCTTATTGTAATGTGGTAGAAGAGGAGATCGATGGCGAATCTTAGTTCCACGATATCAAGGAATACATCAGGTCGAGGGTATATCCGGTATATGCTACAAGTGACCAAAAGAGAACCATTCGACGTCTGGCCAGTGGATTTTTCTTGAACGGAGGAATCTTGTACAAGAGGACTCCGGATTTAGGATTGCTGAGGTACGTAGGTGCTAAAGAGGCTTCAATTATTATGCTGAAGTACATTCTGGAGTTTGCGGTCCACATATGAATGGGTATGTATTGGCAAAGAAGATACTTCGAGCAGGTTATTATTAGCTTACCATGGAGCGGGATTGTATCAGTTTTGTTCACAAGTGTCATCAATGCCAGGTACATGGTGATTTGATTCATTCTCCCCCATCTGAGTTACACACAATGTCTGCACCCTGGCCCTTTGTTGCTTGGGGCATGGATGTTATTGGGCCAATCGAGCCAGCAGCGTCAAATGGGCATAGGTTTATTCTGGTAGCCATTGATTACTTTACCAAGTGGGTCAAAGCTGTAACTTTCTAGGCCGTATCCAAGAAGGCAGTGGTGGATTTTGTTCATTCAAACATCATTTGTCGGCTCGGAATTCCAAAGGTGATCATCACAGACAATGCTGCTAATCTCAACAGCCATTTGATGAAAGAGGTATGCCAACAGTTCAAGATTATGCATCGAAACTCCACCCCGTATCGCCCCAAGGCAAATAGAGCTGTTGAGGCTGCTAACAAGAACATAAAGAAGATACTTCGTAAGATGGTTCAGAGTTCTCCGCAGTGGCATGAAAAGTTGCCTTTTGCATTACTAGGCTATCGCACTACTGTTCGCACCTCAGTGCGTGCAACTCCTTATCTGCTGGTATATGGAACAGAGGCAGTTATACCTGCAGAAGTCGAGATTCCATCTCTCCGGATCGTTGCAGAAGCCGAAATTGATGATAACGAGTGGGTCAAAACCCGGCTTGAACAGTTGAATCTAATTGATGAAAAAAGATTGGCTGCAGTATGTCATGGCCAACTGTATCAGAAGAGAATGGCCAGAGCATACAACAAAAAGGTACATCCCCGGAAATTTGAAGTGGGCCAAATGGTATTGAAACGCATTCTTCCTCATCAGGTGGAAGCCAAAGGAAAATTCGCCCCGAACTGGCACGGACTGTTCTTTGTAACGAGAGTGTTGCCTAATGGTGTCTTGCATTTAACAGACATGGAAGGCAGATGTGCAGATATGGCCATCAATTTCAGATGTCGTTAAGAGGTATTACGTATGATTTCTTTGCTCATTCTTAATTGTATTTTGTACTTGGCATGCTCGAAAGTTGAAATGACGAAGGCATTTTGTTCCACTACCCAAACACTTTCATCTTTTGTTACCCCTTTTGAGCCTTATTTATGTTCCTTTTCATAGCCCTCTTTTGGAATCAGTAGCAAAAATAAGGAAAAAGAAGAAGAAGGAAAGAAAGAAAAGAAAAGAAAAAAAAGAGAGAGAAAAAAAATGAAAAAATAAAAAAGAAAAGAAAAAAGAAGAGAAAAGAAAAAAAAAAAGAAAAAAAAAAAGAAGAAGACACAAACAAACAAACAAAAGGAAAAAGGAAAAATGTTTGAACTACGTTTGACCTGATTCCTTTCGAGGATACGTAGGCAGCCTTACGGTTCGGTCTCATCAATATAAAAATCAAAAATCCCCACAGACCCCAAAGAAACTGGGGCAGAAGTTTCGAATTCGAAAAGATCTGATTCCAAAGTTGTAATTTTTACCCCTATTTCATCCTGAATTATTTTGAGCCTTCATGCCACCCTTTATTTCTAACCTTGTCCAAAAGCCTACATTACGGTCCAAAGAAAGACTTTCTGATCAATCTTTGAGGATGTCGAATCAGGCGAGATAGAGACATGAGATACAGCAGGGGCAACACTCCCTTCACGAAACAAGAGAAAATTTAAAATGAGAGAGTCTTATTGGAGAAAACCCTCACGGGCATCATAAGGCGATGGTGAGATGAGAGAAAATTCAAAAATGAGAGAGTCTTATTGGTGAAAACCCTCACAGGCACCATAAGGCGATGGTGAGTTGAAAGATAAACCAACAAGAGGACTGGGATCAATGAAAGGTCGGCCTTCGAAGTATGGACTTATGCCACGAGCTGAATATGATTGGTCTGACGGATTAGGCTGATCAATCCGAAATGCATGTCATGATCATTGGAGCTGGCTGTTTCGCTCAGATAAGTCTTCCTTTTCTAAATTTCCTTCACATAGTCATCTGTGTTCCTTTTTGCCCAAAATTATTACATTTTGTTCTTTGAGTCCATTTTTATGAGTTTCTTTCGAACTAGCCCATAACAACCAAACAGGGAAGGATTTCAAAGTCTACTACCAACTTCCAAATTGTGCAAAGCGGAACTCAGCCAAGCATATCACAACAAACAGGATTTGGAATGAATGATATGCAGATAATTGAAGTTTAGGCAGTAAGGCGATTTTTAAGTTTTGGAAAATACAAGGATGCAGCTGCGTTCGGAATGAAAATGCAATGCAACAGGTAGGGATAAGAAATTCGGGTCATTCGGAGATTGTGCGATCCGGTCCCAATCAAGGGTCAAACAACTCTTTGCTCGTTCAAAGCAGCTGATCAGGATGAAGCATGGCCGTCAGCAGAAGCAAATCCCAGCAAGAGTTAAAACTTGAATATATTCCCTAGTGGGGTGTTGATGTTTGGTATATATTTCTATGTAAAACACCTCATATTTGGCTTTCGCGTTATGAAATTGGGATGTTAATTGCTTCGATTCATGTTAAATTAAAGTGTTTTTATGTGTAGGAATGAGTCGGGAGCAATTGGGAGCGAAACGAGCAAGAAACAAGCCAAGACGAGACAAAAGCGGACAAAAAGGCATTGGGCGCCACAGGCAGTGCCTGGCGCCACCTGTGGCGCTGGAGCAGAGAACTGAAGAAACCTACTGGACGCAGCGCCCTAGGGGGCGCCTGGCGCCAGCCAGGGCGCCGACGTCGGGAATGTGTCCTAATTCGTCTAGGAGTCCACTAGTTCGACCCTACCCCTTCCCAACACCTATATAAACACCTCCAAACCCAATAGGAAGAGAGAGAACGTGATTTGGGAGTCAAGAACGCCACGGAACATCGCACAAAAGCAATCAATCTTCAGTTCTTCATCTTTGTCTAGTATTTTTATTGTTTTTTACTACTTTATATTTTGATTATTCCGAACATGAGTGGCTAATCACCCCTTGTTCTGGGGTTGTGATTAGCCATGAATATTGTGATTCGAAGTTGACAATTCCTTATTTATAATTCATGATCATATGGTTGTTTCTTCAATTTTATGCCTAATTGCTTAATTGTTTTGGCCATCAATGAAGTTCTATTAATTATCTATGCTATGTTTGGGAAAACTATGTTTAGATTAGAAAAGAATTGAAGAAAGCATGTTCTTAACCTTTTAAGGGGGGCGGATTCGTGGTTTGGATAGGAATATACTTAATCACCGTGCTTAATTGAATATCGTGTTTTT
>MCJB01004559.1:24632-178059 GCA_002018475.1 Nicotiana obtusifolia
GGGGGTTCTAGAGAGGATGGGAGTTTTCATAGAAATCATCAATTGATTTAGTCTTCTTCTTCTTCTTCAAAAATTTCAGAAAAAGAAACAAAAACGAAAAAAAAGAAAAGAAAAACAGAGGAACATATACTTCTACTTTCTTCAACCTCGTTTTGGTAGAGAAAAGCCTTCGAGAATCGATTTCGATCAAAGAAGTACTGGGGTTTCGATTCTAGTTGCTGGTTTGAGTTCCGGTCGTGGTTCATCGTCCCTGTTGCTTGTATCGACGCTCAAAGTTACTACCGATTCTCATTCAGGTTCAATTCCTAATTCTTGCTCATCTTGTTTAGTATGATAAAAGTACAATAGAGTCGTGGGTGTTTGTCTCCAATTTGTTGATTTCATGAATTGATAGGCCCAAATTACACTCTAGTGAATATCATAAAATGGTTGAAGTTTGATATAATCATCTAACAATGGCAAAAATTGAAAAAAATAATCAAATCATCCGTGGTTGGTGTTGAATCTGTGACCGCATAACTGATATGCGGTTCGCATTTTGGACTTAAATTGTCAGAAACGTAAGATTGGTCTGAAATTGGTGTTGAATCTGCGACCGCATAGTTGATATGCGATCCGCATTTTGACTTGATTATCGCAGAAGAGATCGCATTCTGGACTTTGAATCTCGCCCAGGACTCTGTTTGGGTTTGCGATCTCCAAGTGCGATCTGCGGTTCGCATACATGATTCGATCGCAAATTGGATTGCATTTTAACGTTAGACACTGTCTAAGATTTTGTGCTGATCTGCGACCCTTTATGCACAGCATGTAGCATATCCCTACTGGTGATACCATTTCGCCCCTTTTTCTGTCTTTTCGTGTTCTTTTTGGGTCAGGTTTGGTTAAATGCATGAAATAAAAGTTAAAAGAACAAGTCCATGAACTGAAGTTTTATCTTTCTTTATTTTAGATCCCATTTTCTTATTTTAATACATTGCTCGCTAATAGCATGTTTAGACCGACCACACTGGGGTAGGCAATACTAGGACGTTTTGTTAATTTTTGAGGTGAGAGGTCGTTCCTTTGTTGAGCTTATCCGGGGAATGCCCCGAAGGACTTATGTATTTGACATTCCGGGGAATGCCCGAGGTATTTGTATGTGAAGAAGAAAAGTGGAATTCGTAGTATTTCAGTTTTAGTTTTATTTTCCTTTTATTAGGTGGGAACGACCTCGAACCTCTTGTGCGTTCTTGTGTGTGTTTGTCTCAATCCGAATATTCTAAAAGCCAACTAAATCGAGTACGCAACCGTGCCTTTCACGGGATTCGGGGAATGCTAACACCTTCTCCCTGAATCAAATGAACTCCCTTACCCAACTCTCTGGTATGAACATGACTTTAAGTCTAAGTTCTAAAATGGTGGCCTGGCACACCAGAATCACTTGTTAGGTGGCGACTCTAAACTTTTCTGATCAATCTGTCTCTTTGTCACTTTCTAAATTGAAAACCCCTTTTTGAGTTTTATTAAGCCTTTTTATTATCCAAAAGGGTTTAGTAAAGTCTCGCACGAAAAAAGGAGGAGTGACAATGACCAAATGAACAAACCTCAATATTACATATTTTTTCCCAGCTGTTTTGCCTCGTTTCGTGATCCACACGATCCTGAAGCTCGCTTATGATGCCTCCAATGGATTCCTTGTGAAATTTCAGTCAATTTAGCTTTTGAATCACTCTATTTGACTTTATAATGAAGGAGATATGTTGGTTTCAATATTTGGAAGTAGTGTAGATTTTTAAATACAAATTCAATACCAATTTCATAACTAATCTGAAAAATCTAGCAACCCAATTCTTAGTAAAATGACCATAAACTCCTTTTGACGATTCATTTTTGCTGTGGCTTCCTAATTACGATACAGATCTATTGCTTCAATAAAAATAGAAATTGGAGCTCATTTGCTTAATATGGTACCATTTATGCTTGAAGAAACGACGTCGAAACATAAAAAACAAGCGCAATAGAACCCAAACCTATCCGAAACTCACCCGAACCCCTCGGGACCCGTCTGGACATACGTCCCATAAAATAACACGGACCTACTCGAGGCCTCAAATCACGCATAACAACATCAAAACGACGAATTGCACCTCAAATCAAACTTAATGAACTTTTCCAAACCTTCAAATTCTAATTTTTCGCCAATTAGTGCCGAATCCTTCTAAAAATATCCAATTGCAAATCCGGGCATACGCCCGAGTCCAAAATCACTATCCGGACCTAACGGAACCATCAAAACTTCAATCCGAGGTCAAATGCTAAAAAGTCCTACTTGGTCAACTCTTCCAACTTAAAGCTCCAATCATGAAGTTCATTCTTCCAAATCGATTCCGAACAACCTAAAAACCAAAACCGACGATTCACACAAGTCATAGTACATCATGTGTAGATACTCGTGCCCTCAACTACCGAGCGAAGTGCAAATGCTCAAAACCTCAGCACCAAGTTTAGAAGTGTTACTTACCTCGAACAAGCCAAATCCACAATCGGGCAAGCCAAATGATGCTCCAACGATGCCATCACACGCGTGCTGACCTCCGAACGACTCGAAGCTAGCCACAAGAAACTCAAATACACCAAATAATTCCAAAGGAATCAAACCCAGTCGGTAAAGGTCGAATCTTTAATCAAAATTCCAGAATCGACCAAAAATTCAAACTCGAGCCCGCGCCTCAAAACACGACAAAACTCACAAAATCCAACAACCTTTCAATTATGAGTCTAACCATACTGGTTTTACCCAAATCCTACTTCGAATCGATGCTCAAAACACAAAAATTCACTCTATGAAACTTTGGACAAAAATCCAATTTCCTCTTTAAAATTCACAATGCGTACCAAAAATGAAGATAGATTCACAAAATATAACCAAAACCGAGTAGAGAACACTTACCCCAATTCATATGGTGAAAAGCGCCTCAAAAATTTCCTAAATCCGAGCTCCCCATTAAAAATATGACCAAATAAACAAAACCCTTGATATTAAATATTTTTACCCTGCTGTTCTGCCTCGTTTTGTGTGCAAAACGGTCTCGAAACTCGCTTTTGATGCCTCTAATGGATTCCTTGTGAAATTTTAGTCAAGTTAGACTTTTGAATCACTCCATTTGACCTTATAATGAAGTGGATATGTTGGTTTCAATGTTTGAATACGAAGTCAGTGGCAATTTCGTAATTAATCTGAAAAATCTGGTAACCCAACTTCTTAGTAAAATGATCATAAACTCCTCATATGATTTCCAAATTTGACGATTCTTTTTTCTTTTGCTCCGTAATTACGATATCAATTTAATGCTTCAAATAAAACAGAAATTTGAGCTCATTTTCTTAATGTGGTACCATTTATGCTTGAAGACGACGTCGAAACATAAAAAACGAGCGCAACACAACCTAAACCTATCCGAAACTCACCCGAGCCCCTCGGGACTCCTTCCGAACATACCAACAAGTCTATAAAATAACACGGACCTACTCGAGGCCTCAAATCATGCATAACAACATCGAAACGATGAATCACACCTCAAATCAAACTTAATGAACTTTTCCAAACCTTCAAATTTCAATTTTCGCCAATTAGTGCCGAATCCTTCTAGAAATATCCAATTGCAAATCCAGGCACACGTCCGAGTTCGCAATCACTATCCGGACCTAACAGAACCATCAAAACTCTAATCCGAGGTCAAATGCTAAAATGTCCAACTTGGTCAACTCTTCCAACTTAAAGCTTCAATCATGAAGTTCATTCTTTCAAATCGATTCCGAACAACCTGAAAACCAAAACTGACGATTCATACAAGTCATAATATATCATGCAGAGATACTCGTGCCCTCAAACTATCGAGCGAAGTGCAAATGCTCAAAACGACTGGTCGGGCCGTTACAGAACTTTTCAAACTCAGTGCACCACCATTTAAGGTGAATACATATCTGAAGAGAAATTTGCATCAGTATAACCTTCAAGTGTCAACTCAAAATATCCGTAAATAAGGAATTATTTTTTAGTCCTTCGTAAGTGCTTAAGAATGGTCTTCACCACCTTCCATTGTTCCTCGCCGAGATTTGCCTGATATCGACTAGTTACTCCTAGTGCATATGCCACATCAGGACGTGTACATGTCATGGTATACATGATAGCTCCCACTGCACTAGCATATGGGATCTACTCATGCGTTCTCTCTCTCTACAGGTGTTTTAATACAATCCTCCCTACTGAGAGTAATTCCAGTGCCTATCGGAAGATAGCCTCTTTTGGAATTATCTATGTTATATCTCTTTAAGATGGTATCAATGTAAAAAGACTGGAAAATTCCAAGCAGCTTCCTCGATCTATCTCTATAGCTCTTTATTCCCAATATATAAGTTGTTTCTCCCAAGTCTTTCATGGAGAACTGTTCAAATAGCCACATCTTGGTACTTTGCAATACCGGTATATCATTTCATATGAGCAATATATCATCAACATACAGTACAAAGAATATAATTGTGCTCTCTCTAACCTTTTGCACACACAAGGCTCTTCTTTGCATCTAACAAATTTGAACTTTTCAATTGTCTTGTTAAAGCGAATATTCCAACTTCAAGAAGCTTGCTTTAATCCATAAATGGATCTTTGTAGCTTGCAAATTTTATTATGATCGGACGGAGATATGAAATGCCTTCAGGTTGTGTCATGTACATATCCTTTTCTAACTCACCATTTAGGAAAGATGTTTTCACATCCATTTGTCATATTTCATAATCATAGTATGCTGCTATAGCAAGAAAAATCCGAATTGATTTGAGCATTGCCACAGGAGAGAAAGTCTCATCATAGTTGAATCCTTCTTTCTGACGATATCCCTTGGGAACAGGATGAGCTTTGTAAGTCTCCACCTTTCGTCTGCTCCAATATTTTCCTTAAAAACCCATTTACAACCTATTGATTTTATATCCTTTGAAGGTTCAACTAAAGTCCATACTTTATTTTTCTTCATGAATTCCATTTCGGATTCCGTGGACTTTTGCCATCTCTCATGGTCAGAACTTTGTAAAGCCTCTTCATAGGTCATAGGGTCATCATTATTATGATCAACCTCATTTGATACATCATATTGTACCATTAGATTTAATCTTGTTGGTACATGACATTCTCGTGTAGACCTTTAAGAGGTGCTTGTAGAACTTGTTCACCTTGTGCTGGATTTGATTGTTGTTACAATTTGGTTTGAAACCGGTTCATTAAACTGTTCTTGAACTACATTTAGTTCTTGAACTTCAACTGTTAAAGGTGGCAACTTCCTTGTCAACTTTAAAACATCCAATAAAGGTTCTTCAACTTGTGTCTCATGATCTTGAGTTTGTGTTGATGCATTAGTTTCTTGAACTTCATTAAGTTCCATTTCTCTACTATAATTTCCTTCCAAAAGAAATTCCCTTTCCAAAAAGGTTGCTCCTATAGCCACAAACACTTTATGGTCAGAAGGATGATAGAAATAATATCCCATTGTTTCTTTGGAATACCCAATGAACCTACATTTATCAGATCTTGAGTCAAGTTTATTAGACTACATTTTCTTAACATAAGCTGGACAACACCAAACTTTAATATGTTTAAGGTTAGGGTTACGTCCTTTCCATATCTCAATGGTATTTTAGAGACTGACTTAGTGGGAACTTTATTAAGTAAGTATGTTGCTGCTTCTAAAGCATATCCCCATAAATTTATTGGAAGATCAGTGAACCCCATCATAGATCTCACCATATATAATAAGGTTTTATTTCTCCTTTCAGACACACCATTGTGTTGTGGTGTTCCTGGAGGTGTCCACAATGAGAGAATCTCGTTCTCTTTGAGATACCTAGTTAAATCTTCACTAAGATATTCTCCACCTCTATCAGACCTTAGTATTTTGATACTTTTGCTACTCTATTTCTCAACTGCACTATGGAACCTTTTGAAAATTTCAAAAGATTTAGATTTATGTTCCATAAAATACACAAATCTATATCTTGACATATCATCAGTGAAGGTGATGAAGTAAGAATATCTACCTCCAGCTTGAATTTTCATGGGCCCACAAACATCTGTATGAATTAGTCCCAATAATTTAAAAGCTCTTTCTCCACTTCTAGTAAATGGAGATTTGGTCATTTTTCCTTTGACACAAGATTCACAAGTTGGATATAATTCAAAATCATACATATCAAGGTACTCTTCTGTAACGACCCTACCGGTTATTTTGCATTCTAGATCCCCGTTCCCCTTAAATAAGACCCCCCGTATGTGCTTTACTGTTTTATGATTTGTCGGGATGGTTAGTTCAGAATTTGGAAAGGTTCGGATTGAAATCAGAACACTTGGTTTCTTAGTTTGGCATTAAAAGGCTAAGTTTGAATTTGGTCAACATTTTTAGTAAAAAACCTCGGAATCGAGATTTGACGGTTCCAATAGGTTTATATGATGACTTTGGACTTGGGCGTATGTTCGGATCGGGTTTTGGATGACTCGGGCGCGTTTTAGCGCGTAATATTGAGAGTTGGCTTATTGAAGGTTTTAAAAGTTTGTTAAATTTGGTTTGGAGTAGGTTTTGGTGTTATCGAGGTCTGTTTGAGATTCTGAGCCTGGGAATAGTTCCGTATGGTGATTTAAGACTTGCACGCAAAAATTGGTGTCATTCCGAGTTGTTTAGGTATGATTCGGCGCGCTCGGAGCAAGTTGGGAGAACTTGAAGTTCATTAGTTGATTCGATTTGGTTTGGGGTGCGATTCATAGTTTTGGTGTTGTTTTACGCATTCTGAGGGTTCATGCAAGACTGTTTTTATGTTTACAAACTTGTTGGTATATTTGGACGAGGCTTTAGGGGCCTCGGGTGCAATCCGGACGATGCACAGATCGATTTAGAGCTCAAAAGGCCTGCTGGTGCACCAGTTTTGGTGTGCCCGTACCTGCGAGCCCGCAGATGCGAGCTCTTGGCCGCAAAAGCAGCCTGGGGCAATTGGCCAGTGGTCCGCAGAAGCGGAGAAGCATGCACAGAAGCGGCCTCGCTTCTGTGATGAGCATCCCGCAGGTGCGAGGGGGATCGCAGATGCGCTTCACCATACGCAGAAGCGAGATCTCGTCCGCAGAAGCGAAGCCAGCTAGCCTAGGAATTTCCGCAAAAGCTGATTTGTTTTGCAGAACTGGTGCCGCAGATGCGGCCCTATGACCGCAGATGCGGAAGTCCTGGAGGCAGAAGACTTCATTTATTACGGGACATAAGCCATTTCTAACCTATTTCTCTTACTTCTTGGGATATTTTGGAGCTTCTTAGAGAGGGGTTTCCACCTAGCTATTGGAGGTAAGTAATTTCTATCTAATGTATGTTAAATACATAGATTATGGGTAGATTTTAACATCCAAAATTGCAGAAATTATGGGTTTAGTTGAAAATCTAGGTTTTAATAAAAATTGGATTTAACCACAAAAATGGTTGATGTTTTGAGTAAAAATTAATATTTGAGTTTGTGAGTTTATGCGTTAACATTTATCTTCGAAAATTTTCAGAATCCGGGCACGTGAACCCCGGGTGAATTTTAGGAATCTTCCAATTTGGGTTGGGTAATTACTCTAATAGTTAAAGTATGAACTTTTATACGTGTATTGATTAATTTATATAACATTTGACTAGTTTCGGGTCGTTTGGCACCGAGTTGAGGCTCTAGAACGAATTTGAAGATCGGATGAGAGCTTGAGAACGAGGTAACTCTCTTGCCTAACCTTGCAAGAGGGAACTCATCCCTTTAGGTGTATTTTGTTGTGAATTACTTATGTGGGGAGATACGTACATACTCGGTTATGAGAACCCGTGCGTAGCCATATTCCATGTGATATCTGGGTAGTCTCAGATCTACATCATGTTTTGTTTGCGCTGAGATTAAGGATTTTTAGATTTAAAGTCTCTACTTTGGATATCATATGTTTTGGAAGAATTGAAGAATTTTATAATAACTCTGATAAATCCATGTTCACTCGTGTCGCCAGTATTTCTGCGAGCAAGGTAAATTTTCTCTACTCTTATGGGAGCGGCTGTTCGCCTCGGCGGGTTAATAGATGCATCTATGGTTCGTGTCGTTTGACCCTTGGCAGTGCACACAGTATATTTCTTGATCGACTCGTACAACCTCAGCATAAATCGTGCGTGATAATGCTCGGAACCTAATTATACTTGATATTAATTTATGGCTTGAGCGGTTATAATTATTTAAATGATAGGAATTGACTTGGAATTCACTGCTTGTTACGGAGTTGTATTAATTATTTACATAATCCATGCTTATTTATAATTCCTACATTTTATTGTTAGCCCATAGTAAGTATCGATGTCGACCCCTCGTCACTACTTCTTCGAGGTTAGACTAGATACTTATTAGGTATATCTTGTTTATGTAGTCACACTATACTTCTGCACTAACCTTGCAGGTTCTGAGGCAGGTGCATCTAGCGGTTATGCCGGCGCGCACTCCTCATACTTCGAGACTTGGTGGTGAGCTGCTTCCCGAGCCCGTTCTGCAGTACCCAAAGTCTTTATTTTGTGTTTTGATTTCTGTCTACTTTATTTCAGACAGTAGCTTAGTGCTTTGTATATTCTACTAGTAGCTCATACACTTGTGACACCAGGTCTTGGAATTTCACTAGCAGACACTTGATAATTTTGAGTATTTACTTCAACACATTTGTTCTTATAATTGTTTACACTCCATTTTACTAAATTTATCGCCTCTTACTTATTTAATAACTAAAAATCAAGTATTTCTAAAAAGTTGAAAGACTAAACACATGGTTAGTGCACCGTTGGCTTGCCTAGCAGCGACGTTGGGCGCCATCACGGCCTGTAGGAAATTGGGTCGTGATAGCATGGTATCAGAGCACTAGGTTCATGTAGGTCTCACAAGTTATGAGCATGCCTAATAGAGTCTTGCGGATCGATGCGGAGAGGTCCGTACTTATCTTCGAGAGGCTATAGGGTGTTAGGAAACAACATTTTCTTCATCTCCTATCGTGCAGTTGATGTTGTGCTAAGTATCTTTCTCTTATTCTCTCACAGATGGTGAGAATGCGCGCAACAGATGTACTTGATCATGGAGGAGCTACTCCCCTTGTTGCTAGAGGCCGAAGGAGGGCTCCATCTTGTGGTAGAGTACGCGGGCGTCCTAGAGTTGCCCCAGCTATGCCGCCAGTGGATCTAGTAGAGGATCCTATTATTGAGGAGCAGGGCGAGGTGCCTGCAGCAGAGCCAGCCCTGGTGGATTTCATGTCCGCGCCGGGATTCTAGGAGGTCATGGGCCATATGTTGCGGTTCATGGATTCTATTACTCAGGCTGGTTTATTTCCAGCAGACCTAGCCACATCTCAGGCGGGAGGGGAAGCAAAGACCCCTACCGCTCAGTCTCCAGGGCATACAGCTGCCGTATATCAGACCCTGGGCGCACTACCCGTAGGCGGGCTTTAGCTAGTTGCAACAGCTATACCTGAGCCCAGACCCACTGCGGCCGGTGATTCGCAGAAGCTATTGGACAGATGGATCGGGATTCATCCTCCTGTCTTTGGAGGTGAGCGACATGAGGACCCCAGGACTTTATTGCTTGGTGCAGGGACAGACTGCACAACATGAGGATATTGGAGTCCCAGGGGGTGGACTTTACCACCTTTCAGCTGGAGGGTAGGGCCCGTAGATGGTGGCAGTTTTTTATCTTCTCGGCAGACCAACATGTTCTCCTCCCATGACTTGGGATAAGTCACACGCCTCTTCTTGGACAGATATATTCCACCCTCTCAAAGGGATGAGTTGCGATTTCAGTTCGAGCAGCTCCAGCAGGGCCAGATGTTGGCGACCGATTTTGAGGCGAGATTCTCTGAGTTGTCTCGCCATGCACTTATGATACTTCCGACCGATGCAGAGAGAGTGTAGAGGTTTGTTGGAAGTTTGAACTCTGGTAGCTAGGCCACTATGGCCCGAGCGGTTGAGATGGGCACTTCTTACGAGCTAGTTATGGAGATAAATCGGAGGATCGAGGATGTTCGTCTGCGGAGTCGAGAGCAGGCGACGAGGGATAAGCAGTTTCAATATTCTAAAGAGTTCAGCGGTGCCCCGGTTGGGGGAAGGGGTCAGTTCTTGAGGGGTCAATCTAGCAGGCAAACATATCCAACATCGCCACCTCCTCGGGGTATGCGGCCCTATTTCAGCGCCATGCCAGAGAGTTCCTACCAGCTGCCAACAATTCAGGGTTCCTCCAGGGGGTATTCAGGACATCAAGGTTAGACTTCCGGTCAGTAGTTCGCCGTTCTGAGGGGTTGTTACGAGTGCGGTGATCCTAGAAACATGAAGAGGTTTTATCCCAGACTCGGGGCAAGGCAGTACAACAGGGTCACCAGCCTATGATTACAGCACCAGCTGCCGCACCAACCGTCCGGTCGCCCAGAGGCAAAGGGTAGGTAGGTAGGGGCTGTCCTAGAGGAGGAGGTCAGACAGGTGGAGGCCAGTCAGGTGATGCTCCAACTAGATTCTATGCTTTTCTGGCCAGACCAGATGTAGTGACCTCAGATGCCGTGATCATAGGTATTATTTCTATCTAAGGTAGGGATGATTCGCTACTATTTGATCCAAAGTGTACATATTCGTATGTTTCATATCTGTTTGCTTATTTCCTAGCTGTTACTCGTGAGACCTTGGGTATTCCTGTTTATGTGTCCACATCAGTGGGCGATTCTGTTGTTATGGATTGCATCTATTTGGTCCTAAATTGTTACTTTCTGTGGCTATGAGACCCGAGCAGATCTTCTATTGCTTGATATGACCGACTTTGAGGTCATCCTGGGCATGGATTGTTTGTCTCTATATCACTCCATCCATGATTGCCATGCCAAGACTATTACCTTGGCAATACCAGAGTTTCCTAGATTGGAGTGGAAGGGTACGTCTGTTAGTACATCTAGTCGGGTTATCTCCTTTCTAAGGCTCGACAAATGGTCGAGAAGGGGCGTTTGGCTTATCTAGCTTATGTTCGGGATACTACTGGAAAGACTTCGGCGATTGATTCAGTGCCCATGGTCCGGGAGTTCTCCGATGTATTTCCTTCTAATCTTCCAGGCATGCCACCAGATCGTGATATTGATTTCTGTATTGATTTGGCTCCAGGTACCTAGCCTATATCTATTCCACCATACCGTATGGCTTCGAAAGAGTTTAAGGAATTAAAGGAACAGCTTGAGGAGTTGCTAGCAAAGGGGTTCGTCAGACCGAGTGTGTTGCTTTGGGATGCACCGGTGTCATTTGTGAAGAAGAAAGATGGACTATGCGGATGTGCATTGATTACCGCCATTTAACAAAGTTACCATTAAGGACAAGTACTAGTTGCTGCATATTGATGATTTATTTGACCAGTTGCAGGGTTCTAGGGTGTTCTCCAATATCGACTTGAGATTGGGGTACCATTAGTTGAAGATTCGAGATTCGTATGTTCCAAAGATGGCTTTCTGGACTAGATATGGCCATTATGAGTATCTAGTGATGTCGTTCGGTTTGACTAACACCCCAGCGGCATTTATGGATTTGATTAACCCGGTGTTCAGGCCTTATATTAATTCGTTTGTCATTGTCTTCATTGATGACATTTTGATCTACTCACATAGCATGAAGGAGCATGAGCAGCATTTAAGAGTGGTGCTTCAGACCTTGCGGGAACAGAAGCTATATGCTAAGTTCTCCAAGTGTGAGTTCTGGTTTGATTATGTGGCATTCTTGGGACATTTTGTATCAGGTGAGGGTATTAAGGTAGACCCAAAGAAGATCGAGGCAGTTCAGAGTTGGCCTCGTCCTACTACAGCGACTGAGATCAGGAGCTTCTTGGAGTTAGCAGGCTATTATCGCCTGTTTGTAGGGGCTTCTCATCTATTGCAGCATCTTTGAATGGATTGATCCAGAAGAGTGCTCTGTTCCGATGGTCCGATGATTGTGAGGCGATCTTTCAGAAGCTCAAGACCGCATTGACTTCAGCACCAAGATTTGTGTTGCCTTCCGGTTCAGGGATATATACTGTGTATTGCGACGCCTCACGCATTGGTTTGGGCTGTGTATTGATTCAGGAGGGGCGAGTTATTGCATATGCTTCACGTTAGCTGAATCCCCATGAGAAGAATTATTCTGTACATGATTTGGAGTTGGCCACGATTGTTCATGCTCTCAAGATCTGGAGGCATTATCTTTATGGGATGTCCTGTGAGGTTTACACCGATCATCACAGCTTGCAGCATCTGTACAAGCAGACGGATCTCAATTTCATGCAGTGCAGATGGCTTGAGTTACTAAAGGATTATGATATTACCATCCTGTGTCATCCAGGCAAGACAAATGCAGTTGTGGATATGTTGAGTAGAAAGGCGGAGAGTATGGGTAGTTTGGCATTCATTTCAGCAGAGGAGAGCCCACTAGCTTTGGACATTCAGTCCTTGACTAACAGACTGGTGAGGTTGGCGTTGTCATCCAGTCTTCACTATTCGAGTGGATCAAGGCTCGCCGGTTTGATGATCCGCAATTGTTAGTTCTTAGAGAGACGGTACTGCAGGGTGGTGCCAAAGAGGTTACTATCGGTGAGGATGGTGTTCTGCGACACCAGGGTCACTTATGTGTTCCTAATGTTGATGGTTTGAGGGAGAAGATCCTAGAGGAGGCACACAATTCTCAGTATTCTATTCATCCAGGTGCTACGAAGATGTATCGCGACCTGAGGCAGCATTATTGGTGGCGGCGGATGAAGAAGGACATAGTTGAGTGTGTATCGAGGTGCCTTAATTGCCAGCAAGTTAAGTACCAGCACTAGAGGCCAGGTGGCCTACTCTCGCAGATGGTTATACCTGAGTGAAAATGAGAGCACATTACTATGGATTTCATAGTTGGATTGCCGTAGACCTTACGGAAGTTTGATGCAATTTGGGTCATTGTTGACAGGTTGACCAAGTCGGCACACTTCATTCCAGTTATGACCACGTATTCTTCAGAGAGGTTGGCCCAGATTTACATTCAGGAGATTGTTCAGCTGCATGGTGTGCCTGTCTCCATCATATCTGATAGAGGCCCTCATTTTACATCACACTTTTGTAGGGAAGTACAAAGTGAGTTGGGGACCCGGGTAGAGCTCAGCACAACCTTTTATCTGCAGACCGACGGGCAGTCGGAGCGGACAATTCAGATATTGGAGGATATGCTTAGAGCCTATGTGATTGACTTCGGAGGGGAATGGGATCGATTATTGCCTTTGGCCAAGTTTTCTTACAACAACAGTTATCAATCCAGCATCGAGATGGCTCCATTTGAGGCTTTATATGGTTGGGAATGCCGTTCACCCATCAGATGGTTTGAGCCCCGCAAGGCTAAGTTATATGGTACTGATTTGGTAAAGGATGCCTTGAAAAAGGTAAAGTTGATTCTGGAGCGACTTCGCACAGCACAGTCCAGGCAGAAGAGTTACATGGATTAGAAGGCGCGTGATTTATCATTTATGGTGGGCGAGAAGGTTCTCTTGAAGGTATCGCCGATTAAGGGAATCATGAAGTTTGGGAAGAAGGGCAAGTTGAGCCTAAGGTTTATAGGTCTATTTGAGGTGTTAAAATGAGTTGGAGAGGTTGCTTATGAGCTTTCTTTGCCTCCAGTTTATCGGGAGTTCATCTGGTTTTCCACGTGTCTATGCTCCGGAAGTATCATGCCGACGGGTCACATGTGTTATTCAGTTAGGTGAGAGCCTGGGTTATGAGGAGGAGCTAGTTGCCATTGTTGACAGACAGATTCGCCAGCTAAGGTCCAAGAAAATTTCAGCGGTAAAAGTTCAGTGGAGGGGCCAACCAGTCGAGGAGTTGACTTAGGAGGCCGAGGAAGACATGCGAAGCAGATATCCACACTTATTCGGCACTCCAGGTATGATTCTAGACCCGTTCGAGGACGAAAATTTCTTTAAGACGTGGAGAATGTAACGACTCGACCAGTCATTTTACCTCCTAGATCCTTGTTCCCCTAATTAAGACTCCCTGTACGTCCTTTTATTGTTTTATGAATTGCGGGGATGGTTAGTTCGGGATTTGGAAGGGTTGAGGTTGAAATTGGAACACTTGGTTCCTTAGTTTTGCTTTAAAAAGTTAAGTTTGACTTTGGTCAACATTTTCAATAAACGACCTCAGAACTAGGATTTGACAATTCTAATAGGTTCGTATGATGATTTTGGACTTGAGCGTATGCTCGGATTGGATTTTGGATGACTCGGGAGCGTATCGACACTTAATGTTGAGAGTTGGCTTATTGAAGGTTTTAAACGTTTTTTAAATTTGGTTTGGAGTAGGTTTTGGTGTTATCGAGGTCTGTTCGGGATTTCGAGCATGGGATAGTTCTGTATGGTGATTTAAGACTTGCACGTAAAATTTGGTGTCATTCCGAGTAGTTTAGGCATGATTCGACGCATTCGGGGCAAGCTGGAAGAACTTGAAGTTCGTAAGTTGATTCGATTTGGTTTGGGGTGCGATTCATAGTTTTGGTGTTGTTTTACGCATTATGAGGATTCATCCAAGGCCTTTTTCATGTTTACAAACTTGTTGGTATATTTGGACGAGGCTTCAGGGCCCTCGGGTGCAATCCAGACGATGCACCGATCGATTTAGAGCTCAAAAGGCCTGCTGGTGCACCAGTTCTGGTGTGCCCGTACCTGCGAGCCCGCAGATGCGAACTCTTTGCCGCAAAAACAGCCTGGGGCAATTGGCCAGTGGTCCGCAGAAGCGGAGAACCATGTGCAGAAGCGGCCTCGCTTTTGCGATGAGCAGCCCGCAGGTGCTAGGTGGGTCGCAGATGCGCTTCACCATCCACAGAAGCGAGATCCCGTCCGCAGAAGCGAAGCAAGCCAGCCTAGAATTTCCGCAAAAGTTGATTTGTTTTGCAGAACTGGTGCCGCAGATGCGGCCCTATGACCGCAGATGCGGAAGTCCTGGAGGCAGAAGACTTCATTTATTACGGGACATAAGCCATTTCTAACCTATTTCTCTCATTTCTTGGGCGATTTTGGAGCTTCTTAGAGAGGGGTTTTCACCTAGCTATTGGAGGTAAGTAATTTCTATCTAATGTAAGTTAAATACATAGATTATGGGTAGATTTTAACATCCAAAATTGCAGAAATTATGGGTTTAGTTGAAAATCTAGGTTTTAATAAAAATTAATATTTGAGTTCGTGAGTTTATGGGTTAACATTTATCTTCGAAAATTTTCAGAACTCGGGCACGTGATCCCCGGGTGAATTTTAGGATTCTTCTAATTTGGGTTGGGTAATTACTCTAATAGTTAAAGTATGAACTTTTAAACATGTATTGATTAATTTATATAACATTTGACTAGTTTCGGGTCGTTTGGCACCGAGTAGAGGATCTAGAACGAATTTGAAGATCGGAAGTGAGCTTGAGAACGAGGTAACTCTCTTGCCTAACCTTGCAAGAGGGAAATCATTTCCGTGTACTTTGTTGTGAATTACTTATGTGGGGAGCTACGTATGCACTAGGTGACGAGAGCCCGTGTGTAGCTATATTCCATGTGATGTCTGGGTGGTCTTAGATTTACATCATGTTTTGTTTGCCCTTTTATGTTGATTATGAATATTAATTTTCTTGAATAGAGCTGAGATTAAGGATTTTTAGATTTAAAGTCTCTAGCTTGGATTTCTTATTTTTGGGAATAATTGAAGAATTTTATAATAACTCTGATAAATCCATGTTCAGTCGCGTCGCAAGTATTTCCGCGAGCGAGGTAAATTTCCTCTACTCTCATGGGAGTGGATCGTTCGGTTCGGCAGGTTAATAGATGCATCTATAGTCCGTGTCGTTCGACCCTCGGCAGTGCACACAGTACATTTCTGGATCGACTCATACAACCTCAGCATAAATCGTGCATTATAATGCTCGGAACCTAATTATACTTGATATTAATTTATGGCTTGAGCGGTTATAATTATTTAAATGATAGGAATTGACTTGGAATTTATTATTAGTGAAATAATTATTATTCACTGCTTGTTACGGAATTTTATTAATTATTTACATAATCCATGCTTATTTATAATTCCTACATTTGATTGCTAGCCCATAGTAAGTGTCGATGTCAATCCCTCGTCACTACTTCTTCGAGGTTAGACTAGATACTTACTGGGTACATCTTGTTTATGTACTCATGCTACACTTCTGCACTAGCCATGCAGGTTCTGAGGCAGGTGCATCTGGTGGTTATGCCGGCGCGCACTCCTGATACTTCGAGACTTAGCGGTGAGCTGCTTCCAGCCCGTTCTGTAGCACCCGAAGTCTTTCTGTTGTGTTTTGATTTCTGTCTACTCTATTTCAGACAGTAGCTTAGTGCTTTGTATCTTCTACTAGTAGCTGATACACTTGTGACACAAGGTCTTGGAATTTTGCTAGCAGACACTTGATAATATTGAGTATTTACTTCACCACATTTGTTCTTATAATTGTTTACACTTCATTTTACTAAATTTCTCACCTATTACTTATTTAATAATTAAAAATTAACTATTTCTAAAATGTTAAAAGAATAAACACATGGTTAGTACATCGTTGGCTTGCCTAACGGCGACGTTGGACGCCATCACGGCCTAGTACAAACTTGTTAATTCTTTTCTCTCCAATATGGCCAAGCCTACAATGCCAAAGGTATGTATGATTTACTTGATCATCTCTTTTTCTCTTAAGACTAGAAACATGCATAGTCGAATTAGCATTCATATTAGGTAAGACATAAACATAATTTTGGAGATAACATTCACATATAAATCATTACCATAATAAATAGAGCAAATACCATTGCCTATGTTAATGCAAAACCCATGCTTATCAAACATAGAAACTGAAATTATGTTCAAAACAAATTTAGGAACATACTAACAATTATCTTGCATAAGTACTTTGCCCGAAGGCATTATTAAAGAAATTGATCCTACAGCTACGGCCGTAATTTTTGCACTATTTCCAACTTGTAGATTAACTTCTCTGTTCTTCAACCTTCTACTTATTTGCAACCCCTACAACATATTGTAGATGTTATAACCATTGCCAGTATCTAATACCCGTAATGAAGAATCAGTATTAGTTAAAGAAACTTTGAAAACATTTTTCATTAAAGTCTTACCTTGTTTCTTGTCCTTTAGAGTTGCAAGATACTCCTTGCAATTTCTCTTCTGTCACGATCCAAAATTCAACTAGTCGTGATGGCACCTAACCCACCTCGCTAGGTAAGTCAATTAACAACAATCCAATTCAATGAGATTTACTGAGAAAATAAATGATGAAATAACTTAACTTTTATACACTTCCCAAGGACTGGTAGTACAAATCATGAGCTTCTAAGACTTAGAGTTTACGAAGCTGGTATGAAATAAATACATCATCTGTTCGACATCAACTCCAAAATCTGCAACCAGAACGCAGGTACATCTTTAATGATAGCTTCCACCATACACAGCGACATCAACTCCAAAATCTACACGTAAGGTGCAGAAGTGTAGTATGAGTACAACCGACCCCGTGTACTCAACAAGTACAAACCTATCCTTAGGTTGAAAGCAGTGACGAGCTGGAACAATAGTAAGAGTCCAACACCTACAGCCAAGAACAACTAGTAACAATATAAATAAAGCAGTACAAGTAATAACTCAAGATATGATGCTCAACTCGTTCACACTTACAGAAAATAGGCATGCTTTTCAGGTATAACAGTAAAAACCCAAATCTTTCACCGAAATCACCAAAATATGAGGAAGTTTGTAAGACTGTGATTTCTCCCAAAACATTCAAACTGGTAAATGTTTCGTATCAGATGGCATGAGGAAAGTACATCTCTATGCCTACATGTTAATGTGCATGAGAAGTCATGAATGATGTAATACCGTATAACATGAGGCAAATGCGTCTCTATGCCTGCATGTCAGGTGTGCATGTAAAATGTAATGCAACATAGTGATTAAACCATATGCATACTCTCAGAGTATAAATTCACTTAGTCCTCCCAGTCACTCACACCTCACCATCACTCATTCCTCATAGTCACTCAGTCCTCCCAATCACTCGGCACTCGCGCTCGGCGCTTGCACTCGCACTCGATACTCATACTCAATAGTTACATGTGCTCACTGTGGGTGTGCAGACTCCGGAGGGGCAGATCCAACCCAAGCGCTATAATAAGCCAATCATGGCATGAATCAATAAAGCCTGTTGCGGCGTGCAGCCCGATCACATAAATATCATTCACAAATAGGCCCTAGGCCTCACTCAGTCATTAATCTCTCTAGTCTCTCGGGCTCATAATGTCATGAAAATCAGCCCAAAAATGATGATATGATGTATTAATGAATAGCAACAAAGACTGAGATATGATAAGCAAATGAATAAGTATGACTGAGTATGTAACTGCAATTTAAGAAAGTAACTCCACTGCAGATATGACCTCAGTGGGTCCCAATAGAATACATATGTAGCCTAAACATGGTTTCTAAGATGGATCACAACTCAATTACACTAACACGTAGAAATCTCATGGATCAAAATAAGATTAGGTAACTACATAGTACCACAGAAACAACCGAGTCATAATTCACACAGTGCACGCCCACACGCCAGTCACCTAGCATGTGCATCACCTCAACACCAAACACATATCAAGTATATTCTGGGCTCATACCCTCAGCACGAAGATTAGAAGTGTTACTTACCTCAGACAAGCCAAATCCAATACCGAGCAAGTGAAACGATGCTCCAAAGATGCCACCACGCGCATACCGACCTCCGAACGGCTCGAAACTAGCCAAAAGCAACTCAAGTACATCAAATAATGCCTAAGGAAATAATTCCAAATGATAAAGGTCGAATCTTTATTCAAAAGCCCAAAGTCAACGAAAAAGTCAAACCCCCGCTCGCACCTCAAGATCCGATGAAACTCACAAAATTCGATAACTCATTCAATTATGAGTCCAACCATCGTAGTTTTACTCAAATCCGACTCCAAATCGACATTCAAAACTCAAAAATTGATTTTATAAAATTTTAGACAAACCCCCCCAAATTTCACTTTGAAATCATCAATCAAATGCTAAAAATAAAGTTCCATTTGGTAAAACTATCCCCCAAAAGCTCCCAAATCCGAGCTCCCTAACTCAAAATATGACCAAATGAACAAACCCTCAATATTATATGCTTCTGCCCAGCTATTCTGCCTCATTTCTTCTGTCAAATGATCCCAAAACTCGCTTCTGATGCCTTTAATGGATTTCTTGTGAAATTTCAGTCAAGTTAGGCTTTTGAATCACTCCATTTGACCTTATAATGAAGGAGATATGTTGGTTATTTGAAAATAGTGCAAATTTTTAAATACGTAATCAGTGGCAACTTCGTAATTAATATGAAAAATCTGGCAACCAGATTTTTTAGTAAAATGACCATAAACTCCTCATACGATGTCTAAATTTGACGATTCTTTTTGCTATAACTCCGTAATTACGATACAGATCTAATGCTTTAATGAAACAAAAACTGGAGCTCATTTGCATAATGTGGTACCATTTATGCTTGAAGAAACGATGTCAAAACATCAAAAACGAGCGCAACACAACCCAAACTTATTGAAACTCACCCGAGCACCTCTGGACCCATTCGAACATACCAATAAGTCCCATAGAATAACACAAACTTACTTGAGGCCTCAAATCACGTATCACAACATTAAAACCACGAATCGCACCTCGAATCGAACTTAATGAACTTTGAATCTTTCAACTTCCAAAACTCGTACCGAATCCTATCAAATCAACTCGGAATGAACTCAAATTTTGCACATAAGTCCTAAATTACATAACGAAGCTACTCCAATTCTCGGAATCACAATCCAAACCCGATTTCATCAAACTAAACTCCCAATAAAACTTATGAATTTTCGAAACCTTCAAATTTCTAACTTTCACCAATTAGCGCCGAACCTTCTAGAAATATCCAAATGCAAATACAGGCATACGCCCTAGTCCAAAATCACCATTTGGACCTAGCGAAACCATCAAAACTCCGATCCCGGGTCAAATACTCAAAAGTCAAACTTGGTCAACTCTTCCAACTTAAAGCTTCAAATATGTAATTCATTCTTCCAAACTAATTCTGAAACACATGAAAACCAAAACTGACGATTCACACATGTCATAATACGTCATATGAAGCTACTCAAGATTTCAAACCACCAAGCGAAGTGCAAATGCTCAAAACAACCTGTCGGCTCGTTTTCTCCCCCACTTAAACATACGTTCGTCCGTGAACGTGCCCAAAGTCATTACAAAGCCATCAAATCATCGTGTAACCTATCCATGCACATATTCAGGGGTGATCCCATGTCACCCCAATCCCTGTAAGCCTGACTACACAACATAACTGAAGATTATTACTTCAATCTGAAGATTATTACTTCAACCTTAGTCCGTAAACTTTAGAACCCAATTTCCAAAATCTGAAATTCCTTACAAGACCCAAATTTTGCTTCTACACATTGTATAAGTCTAATCAAGTTGTATCAAGCCATAACCATACCCAAGATGAAATCACATGATATACCACATAACTCGCATACTTGTAGCAATAATTTCAGACCACAGTAACTGCTCAAAACAAACCTGGTACCGGTAATAAACCTTATATCATACAAAACCTTCGTAAACTGCCGATGATGAAACACACAAAAACTCATAACTACTATCAGATCAACAAGTCATTGAGCCCTCTCTGGTCCACAAGAACCAAAGCCAAATTCTAAGCTGACTTCCGACATTATTCCTCCATACATACTGTAATCAAATTTGATAGTACCCATTCTAGGTCCAATGACCTCATCTCATCAAACAAAACTATCCTATTGACATCCCACACCAATACAACCTAAAGCCATAAATCGTGCAATCAGTGTACCAATAAGCAACAATTCAAATGTACTCAATCATAAAAAATGACCCAAATGAGAGAACCGTCAAGCTCAAAAAGTACCACCACAACGTAATGCTATGAACCCATCACACATAGGACCAAGACACACGAATCTAACACAAAGGATCATATCCCAACATAGCCCAGCTACAATACTTGACCCTATCCAAACATTGGTCCATATGAAATACCTCAAGCCACAATGCTCATAAATCAACAACCACACGCAATTCGACATCAAGTGCACGAAGTGCATGACTATAACCAATAATCAACCATTCAACGCCCCAATAACCATCTCGATCGAATTCCGCTACAAGGCCCAACAAAACCACAATCATGTGTGCGTATTACCAATAAATCGAAACCCCTAGTAGCATAGAAGGGTAACTCATAGAACTTATCCAAACACTAACAAACTCAACTCTAACCGAATGCCACACCCCTCAGCACAAACAACTCTGAGTTATCAAATACGACCCGGTGTAGAATACTCCTCCTCATTGGGCCTAGCAATGGGCCCCCAAATTAACTTCGATCATTCCCAAATAGATAAATAGCCCTCCAAAAGTTCACAATGATCTAATCATAACACGTACCACCATATAGCTAACTTTGGCCACATCTTCACAGCCCGTAACCCCGAGACAATCTGCTTTTGAGAACTCCTAGTTTCCAAATCCATATAACACATGAATCACCGTAGTCGGCCCCAACTCCACCACTCGAATGACTACACATCTCTCATACATAATAATCCCCATTGACAAATACTTCTATAATTCTTCCATACCACATGAAAAAATCTGAACATCAGCAGTCGATCAACCTGGCGAGTACCGCAACACCAATGAAGCATCCTTAAGTCAAAACACAATGCGCCTTCTGAAATGTGCACCCTTCTCAGGCTTTACCAAGTAGTTGTAACATTCATCGAAACATCAGAAATTGTCCGTGTTGTCTAAGAATTTATGACCTTCCCTTCAAAACTAAATTGTGACCTTGCATACGAAAATCTCAATCCCACACAACACACCCCATCTATCATGCCATCATATGAAAATTACGAGAATCTCATAATCAACTCTGAGTCACAAGGAGAATACATACACGGTCAGTCGGAAACCTTCCATTTGATCCCACCAAGGAGAAAATCACAATATGCAACATGCTCCTCACGCGGGTAGGAAATTTCCATCTCAAACCGTGGTAGAAACCATCGAGAACTGTTCGAAATGTATTTGCACATAACCAAACCATTAGAATTGAATCCCTCTAACTCAACCAAGCCACGCAGGTCGCCAAACTCAAGAGTACTGCCAAAAAACACCTGTAGAGACTCACCACATCATAAGTACCCAAAGAACCAATCATATCCATTATCGTGATGAACCAACCTACTACCAAGCTGTCCTATTTTCTCCGAGTTCATTCCGAATTACCCTCAAGTTGACACTTCTCCTTGCTAGAACACCACGATCCTTATCCATACCTCACCACAAGAGATCTTAGCATAAAACCACATCGCCCTAAGGCCCATAAGCTGCAGTATTCCCTCTTATGTACCCCAAAAATAGCACAACCGAGACACCCACTCCAAAGAGAAATTCTGTCAATATAAAGTCGTTTCCTTCATCTTCCTGATACTCAAATGTAGAATCCATAATGATATAGAAAACTGTGAGTCTCGACACCATCCAATGTAAATCTTAAATTCTAGCCATATACAAATCCGAAAAATTCTCAATTGCTACATATAAATCTTGAATCCATTAGAACCTTCTCGAGAGTCATCCACAATGCTCAAATCTCAATTGCACTGCCCAAATGGCCGAACGACCTGTGCCCCATTAGCATAGTAACACCCAAAGAAGTAATCCACACCTCTAAGCAACCGAGTAAATTCCTACTCCATACGCACTACATCTTTCACGAATAACATCTCAAATCATTCCATGATTTTCATATACCCATAAAGTGCAATACACCATGCACCCAGAAATTCCTTACTCAATTCATCCTCAAAACCAACCTCTACAAGCCATAACTGATCCAAGAGTATGCCTCAGACCAAAAAAAATACAACACGTAACCATGCAACCAAATCGTCGATAGCAGACTCCCCCACTTGGATCAAAGCCATGGATCAAAAAACTCGATAATTCACAATGCCCATACTCTATTATTGCCATAATACCGCAGTGAGATTCAACTAAATCCTTCATAAGCTCTTATAACACAAACCATATAGTACCTCAAACCAATCCAAAATCAAATCGCATTACCTATAACCCATTGGTAGAAAAGAAACCCTCCTTACAACATCATAAGGATCACACATCCGTAGATTACCCCAGAGGTTATAACCCTCCTGCTTGGTCTCAAACGGACATATCTCTATATCCTTTCACAACCACAACTACTACGCAATCACTTAATCTTTCTGAGTGTGAACTCATCAACAAGACATCAGAACCTAATTCATTCCATAATTAAACAACATGAAAGATCCTTCAATGCACTCATAACCCAAGACTGTACGTCATGCCAAGACAGAAATCAAGCACCCAATAGACATTTTTACATCTCAAGAGAACCCTTCTCGTCACATTCAAACCATCTGAACACATCCCGCAGTAACATCCTACTCATTATATAGCCGTCCAACCACTCATCGAGCCACAACTATACTCATAAGGACACCATCGGACATATAAGTCCAAAAGCACACGCTCACACCATCGAAATCACCGTGCTCAAGCTACAGTTAAAACCCGACCTCAGGTCCTCCAGACTGGCTGATCATCAGCATACAAAAAACACATCTCGCACCTCATCCATGGAATCACAAGCTTTCGATGCACAGCTGATACCGATCGCATACATACGCATATAAGTGAGTGGAAGGAATTCAAAGCAATATTCTTCAAGCTGAATCAATGCCCCACGATAAAGAAAAAAAGATAGAAAGTTTATCCTAAATGCCTTGTAGCCTCTTGAGATAGGTATGGATGTCATCATACTGATCCGCAAGACTCTACTAGACACTTGCTCATAACTTGAAGAACCTATGAACCTAGAGCTCTAATACCAACTGTCACGACCTAAAATCCAACTAGTCATGATGGCACGTAACCCAACCCGCTAGGTAAGCCAATTAACAACAATCCAATTTAATGAGATTTACTGAGAAAATAAATGATGAAATAACTTAACTTTTATACACTTCCCAAGGACTGGTAGTACAAATCATGAGCTTCTAAGACTTAGAGTTTACAAAGTTGGTACGAAATAAATACATCATCTGCTTGAAATGTACATAAATAGATTTTTATAAATCTAAGGCTACCATGAACAAGAGGCAGCTACAACTGGAACGCAGGTACATCTTTAATGCCAGCTTCCGCCATACACAGCGACACTACAAAATCTGCACGCAAGGTGCAGAAGTGTAGTATGAGTACAACCGACCCTATGTACTCAACCTAACCTTAGGTTGAAAGCAGTGACGAGCTTGAACAATGGTAAGTGCCCAACACCAATAGCCAAGGATAACTTGTAACAATAAAAATAAAGTAGTAAAACTAATAACTCAAGATATGATGCTCAGCTCATTCATAGTCATGGAAAATAGGCACGCTTTTCAGGTATAACAGTAAAAACCCATATCTTTCACCGAAGTCACCAAAATATGAGTAAGTTTGTAAAACTGTGATTTCTCCCAAAAGTTTCAACAAGTAAATGTTTCATTATCAGATGGCATGAGGAAAGTACATCTCTGTGCCTACATGTCAATGGTATGAGAAGTCATTAATGATGTAATACCGTACAACATGAGGAAAATGCGTCTCTATGCCTGCATGTCAGATGTGCATGTCAAATGTAATATAGCAAAGTGATTAAACCATAGGCATACTCTTAGATTATCAATTCACTTAGTCCTCCCACCACTCAGTCCTCACAATAACTCAGTCCTCATAGTCACTCAGTCCTCTCAATCACTCGGCATTCGCTCTCGGCACTCGCACTCAATAGGTACCTGTGCTCACTGTGGGTGTGCATACTCCAGAGGGGCAGATTAGCCCAAGCGCTATAATAAGCCAATCATGGCATGAATCAATAAAGCATGTTGCGGCGTACAGCCCGATCCCATAAATATCATTCACAAACAGGCCCTCGCTCTCACTTAGTCATCAATCTTTCCAGTCTCTCGGGCTCACAATGTCATGAAAATCAGCCCAAAAACAATGATATGATGTATCAATAAATAGCAATAGAGACTGAGATATGATATGCAAATAAA
This sequence comes from Nicotiana obtusifolia, assembly GCA_002018475.1. Lineage (NCBI taxonomy): Eukaryota > Viridiplantae > Streptophyta > Magnoliopsida > Solanales > Solanaceae > Nicotiana > Nicotiana obtusifolia. The sequence goes on from MCJB01004559.1 coordinate 49,976, forward strand.
TGAGTATGACTAAGTATGTAACTGCAAATTAAGAAAGTAACTCCACAGCAGATATGACCTCAGTGGGTCCCAACAGAATATTTATGTAGCATTAACATGGTTTCTAACATGGATCACAGCTCAATTACTCTAACATGTAGAAATCTCATGGATCAGAACAATATCAGGTAACTACAAAGTACCACAGAAACAACCGGGTCATAATTCACATGGTGCACGCTCACACGCCCGTCACCTTGCATGTGCATCGCCTAAATACCAACACATATCACCTATATTCGATGTTCATACCCTCAGCACCAAGTTTAGAAGTGTTATTTGCCTCGAACAAGCCAAATCCAATAACGAGCAAGCCAAATGATACCCCAAAAATGCCATCCTGCGCGTACCGACCTCCGAACGGCTCAAAACTAGCCAAAAGAAACTCAAATACATCAAATAATGCCTAAGGAAATAATTCCAAATGGTAAAGGTCGAATCTTTAATGAAAAATATAAAGTCAACCAAAAAGTCAAACCCGGACCGTGTCTTAGAACCCGATGAAACTCACAAAATCTGACAATCCATTCAATTACGAGTCTAACCATATTAGTTTCACTCAAATCCGACTCTAAATCGATGTTCAAAATTCAACAATATACTTTATGAAATTTTAGACAAAAACCCTCAAATTTCACTTTGAAATCATCAATCGAATGCCAAAAGCGAAGATGGATTCATGAAGTATAATCAAAATAAAGAATAGAATACTTACCCCAATCCATTTGGTGAGATTATCCTCCAAAATCTCCCAAATCGGAGCTCACGAACTCAAAATATGATCAGATGAATAAACCATCGATATTATATGCTTTTGCTCAGCTGTTTTGCCTCGTTTCTTGTGCCAAATGATCCCGAAACTCACTTTTGATACCTCCTATGAATTCCTTGTGAAATTTCAGTCAATTTAGGCTTTTGAATCACTCAATATGACCTTATAATGAAGGAGATATGTTGGTTTCAATATTTGAAAATAGTGCAGGTTTTTTAATACGAACTCTGTGGCAATTTCGTAATTAATCTGAAAAAAAAATCTAGCAACCCAATTCTTAGTAAAATGACCATAAATTTCTCATACGATGTCGAAACTTGATCATTCCAGTTGCTATGGTTCTAAAGCTTCAATTAATACAGAAATTGGAGCTCATTTGCTTAATGTGGTACCATTTATGTTTCAAGAAACGATGTCGAAACATAAAAAGCGAGCGCAACACAACCCAAACCTATCTGAAACTCACTCGAGCCTCTTGGGACCCTGTCTGAGCATAACAAAAAGTCCTATAACATAATACAGACTTACTAGAGGCCTCAAATCACGTATAACAATATCAAAACCACGAATCGCAACTCGAATCGAACTTAATGAACTTTGAATCTTTCAACTCCCAAAACTCGTGTCGAACCTTATCAAATCAACTCGTAATGAACTCAAATTTTGTACACAAGCCCTAAATGACATAACGAAGCTACTCCAATTCTCGGAACCACAATCTGAACCTGATTTCATCAAAGTCAACTCCCGGTCAAACTTATGAACTTTCCAAACCTTCAACCTTCTAGAAATATCAAAATGCAAATCCGGGCGTACGCTCGAGTCCAAAATCAATATCCGGACCTTACGAAACCATCAAAACTCCGATCCGGATCAAATACTCAAAAGTCAATCTTGGTCAACTCTTCCAACTTAAAGCTTCAAATATGTAATTTACTCTTCCAAACTAATTCCGAAACACCTGAAAACTAAAACCGATGATTCACACAAGTCATAATATGTCATATGAAGGTACTCAAGATTTCAAACCACCAAGTAAATTCTGAAAACGACCGGGCGGTCGTTACATCTTCCAATGTCCTATTTTTTTTTACAATGGAAACATTTAACATCAGATTGGTCAGCTTTGGCTTCTTTGCCTTTGGGTTTGGTCAAACCACCCTTAGGCGTAGTAGGCTTTTTCTTAGGTTTACTTTTACCCTTACCCTTCTTCTTAGAAGATTTTCCGACCAACATGACAATTCCTTTTTGCTTCTCAGATGCAAGTTGATTCTCATAATCAATCAGCATGTTAAGCATCTCATGAAGATCACAATCCATTTTATGCATATTGAAATTAATAATAAATTGTGAAAAGGATTATGATAGTGACTGCAAGATCAAATCTTGAGAAAGCTCTTTACCCAGTTTGCAACTCCAACTTCTCAAGTTCTTCAATAAGATCAATCATATGATTAACATAGGGTCCAACTGGAGATTTTCCAATCAATTTGGATCCAAATAAAGCCTTAGATATCTGGTATTTAGTTTTCCTACTTTGTGTACCAAACATCTTCTTAAGATGTCCAATGATTGCCGTTGGCTGCATATCCTGATGTTTCTTCTGTAGTTCAGAACTCATAGAAGCGAGAACGATGCATTTGGTAGTTAGACATTCTTCCAAGTATTTCTGATAAATCTTGGTAGCATCATCATCATCCTCATTTGGGACTTCCTTGGCAGGCTTATCGATCACATCAATAAGCTTTTCATGCATGAGAACAATTCTCAAATTTCTGTACCAATCATCAAAGTTTAGTCCTACCAACTTGTTGGTCTCAAGTACTCCACGCAGTGATATAGTAAACATATTGAGAAATATAAAATTAAAAAAGAAAAGACAATAACATAAGAACATATTTACACATATCATAAAGACATGGACTTTTATCTAAATGATATTTTCACTAATTATTTTAAACTATTTTCCCTCGTTATAGTTTAAGTAACTATTATTTCTATTAGTGGAGTAAAGAAATCCTTTAACAATATGTATGAGCCCCTTGGAAGTCAAGTCGTTTCTTACATATTTTTTTAAAGGTAGATACTCTTACTAATTATATCCCCATACAATAATCTAACATAGCTCTATGTCAAATAGTTTTCTGGTAGTCAGGTAGATCTTATTAGCATAGTTGAGTTCAACCATCATGAAAGCAAAGAACTTATTAAATTTTGTACTCCCCGGGGTAGTCCAGGCGTCTAGTGTAAAATTAAATAATTCTTCCAATCCATGCATCTAATGCAATAAATAATTTTAACATATTCTTGAACTATAAGTCTCCTGGTTGTCAGGCCGCTCCTTATAAACAAGAAATAAATAAAATTATTTATTTTGATGGATAGCTTTACAATAGAATATGTTATATTTTATTAGTTAATAACTCAAATTTTGGTAAGAAGAAATTATTACTAAAATAACTTTTAATAACATGAAGATCAAATCTTTTATAGCATTTGAATTTAGTTCAAGTTATCTACATGCTTAGTCCTAAATTAATTTACATCACTTACAACAAATCATGCAAAATTATGTAAAGAACGAGCACGTGACATAAAAACAAAATTTAACATTCGTCTAACATGTTTATCTTTTATATTACATAAAAGTAATTCATGCCAGAATAATATTATTATTTAACATCTCATGAACTAATAACAATTAAAATAACAGTAGAATACAATAACCTATTATAGATTGCAGTCGTATCTAATACAAAATTTCAAATTCAAGTTATAAACTATCTCAATATTTTAACTTATATGTATACATATTTATTAACAATAAAATAATTTCAATTCATATGTATTCAAACAATTTGACTATTGCGCAAGATACATGTATTATGGTTTGAACTCTTCAAATATAATCTTAAAATATTTCGCAAATACATTTTAGACACAAGAAACCATGGCTCTGTTACTACTGAAGGATTGCATATAGGTGTTCATAACACGCATTGGAAGACAATAACAATCCTAGGAAGATCTTTTCGTGTTTATAATTTATTTACATGTCAAAGATCAGATCTGAGACGTAATTGGTGAAGATAATCTCGTTTCAAAATTCTTTGATATTACGAAAACTATATGCGTATTCACACCGAAACCGACCCTTGCTATCAACTCTTTGATCAGTGAAACTCGCGAACAAATTGAACGAAAATTCTATGCTAAATTTCTTCTCAAAGTTTCAGCCCGAAAGTAAAAGAAGAAAATAATTTTTCTTGTAAAGAATAGTTCTTGACCTTTTGCGGCACACTTGCACGCTTTCACGCCTCTCCTGTTTAGGACTAATAGGTATTTTTAATAGTACCAACTAATAATTCATTCTCAGAAGACTTAGGAAAATTTGAGAAGGTGACCAACTGTAGCACAAGATCAAATTTGGACTTCTCCACAACTTTCTTTTGGAAAATAAATCTCATTCCTAATGAGAATTAACGAGGCAATAGCGACAAACTTTTCCTTTAATCTTGTTGTGCTTATATAATATATCGCCAATTATATATATATATATATGATAATTAGTTTATCAAATAGTTAGTCAAGAATATAATTCAATTTACTATTCCAAATAGATAATTTTAATTTGTTCACAATATTAATTATATACTTTGTGCTAGCAAAGAATATAATAATATTTTATTTGACTAATAATTTAATATATTTGACTAATTAAATTCTTTAATTTAATTATCAAATAATAAAATAATTAATCCCTTAGCAAAGATCAGAACACTCGTTAGTGTGCGACCCCATAGGTTCAATACTAAGCCGATAGTAAATTAATCAAATTAATTTACTAATCAAGTGTGGTGTCTAGCAACACTCCTCAACGACCGGATCGAATGAAGTATACAATTTACTCTCAAGAACTAGTAGAAGAATAATGTATTAATTCCTTCCGTCCTTATAGCTCCGAGTCACCCTAGTATATGGTTCAACCGTCAAATCCTAATAGGCAACCAACCATGTATTCATGTCAAATATAATCGACCATTGAATGACCTAAGAAACTCTTTTCTTCTTTCATTCAATCGCCCTGACCAAGGTCTTAGTTTGGTCGTTTATAATTCATTACAACATGGAGCTTAAACTCATTACTAAGAGTTGACAGATTCCATCTCGATCAACCACTAATTCTACAAGCATTTAATCATACCCAATATCCTTTCAACTATCGCCCTAGGGCCATAGGTGTCTGGTATCAAAGCACAATAAATAACATGTCAATTACTATGACGATCTCAGGTCAAAGGAAACTTTTACATCACATTCTTCAAGAGGTTATCCTATTGACAGTTTATGGTAATTCTAACCATTAGGAATTATCCAATGAGTCGGTTCAATAATCATATCTCTATATGCATCATCTATCTATGTAATTTAGTTAACGGGATCACTAATCTTTATCTGATAAAGACGATCACATAAATATTGATATAATGGAATTGATAATGTCCAATTAAAAATGCTATGATCAAGAATAAAATTTATATTAAATTGTAAGAGACTTTACTCTCATTACCATGATCTCCATCATGATTACAAGTCTCAAAATTTAATAAAGGACCTTATTAAGTTAATTCAATAAGTAATAGTAACTACGATAAAAGAATATTAGATGACATATATTTTATATCAAATAACGTTCATAAAAATACGTTCAAATCATCAAATATGAGATTGGATCTTGGGCATATCTATTATATCCCTAACAGGTTCGTGCGGCATATTCGGATTCTAGTTCAGACCAATGTATCTATTACCTAAAAAAGAAAGTTGTAAAATTTATAAAGGGCACTACCATTGATATAATTTCATGTAAGATTAAAAAACAGAATGTTTCTCAATCAATGTGTTCATGAATCTATGCTTTTGAAGGATAACATTGTAACAGACAAAGAACTTAGTAATCCACATGGCCTCTATTTATGACTTGTACTGACTTGGTGTTGGAAGCTATGAACTTTAAGCATATATATAGATCAACAAATTTGGAAACACTAGTTAGAAACATCATATGGAAAAAGTGAGACAGCTAAAAATAGCTTAGGATATGAATCTTAGTTCTCCATATCTTTTCAAATTTCCCCACATGTTCCCTTGATTTTTCCGGTGAAAACAAGTAATTGTACGTTTATGGGACTTAAGGTGTGGTCTTTGTTGTACCTCCATGCAAAGTTGCACTTGTCGAATGCTTATCACGGAATGAAACAAAGGCCAACACTTTATTATTATCGACTGTTGGGTTTCTTGATATAACAATCTGAACGATTGTTTTGAGCATTTACACTTCGTTCGGTAGTTTGAGGGCACAAGTATTTCCAAAATGATGTATTATGATTTGTGTGAATCGTCGGTTTTGATTTTCAGGTTGTTCGGGATCAAATTGAAAGAAGGAACTTCATGATTGAAGCTTTAAGTTTGAAGAGTTGACCAAGTTGGACTTTTTAGCATTTGACCTCGGATGGAAGGTTTGATGGTTTCGTTAGGTTCCGATGGTGATTTTGGATTCAGGCGTATGCCCGGATTTGCAATTGGATATTTCTAGAAGGATTCGGCACTAACTGGTGAAAATTAAAATTTGAAGGTTTGGAAAAGTTCATTAAGTTTGATTTGAGGTGCGATTCGTCGTTTTGATGTTGTTATGCGTGATTAGAGGCCTCGAGTAGGTCCGTGTTATTTTATGGGACTTATTGGTATGTTCGGATAGGGTCCCGAGGGGCTCGGCTGAGTTTCGGATAGGTTTGGGTTGTGTTGCGCTCGTTTTTTATGTTTCGACGTCGTTTCTTCAAGCATAAATGGTACCACATTAAGCAAATGAGATCCAATTTCTATTTTTATTTAGCATTAGATCCTTATCGTAATTACGGAGCCATAGAAAAAAGAATCGTCGAATTTGGACATCTTATGAGGAGTTTATGATCATTTTATTAGGAATTTAGGTTGCCAGATTTTTCAGATTAATTACGAAATTGCCACTGATTTCGTATTAAATGATCTGCACTATTTCCAAATATGGAAACTAACATATCTCCTTCATTATAAGGTCAAATTGAGTAATTCAAAAGCCTAATTTGACTGAAATTTCACAAGGAATACATTGGAGACACCAAAAGCAAGTTTCAGGATCGTTTGGCACACGAAACAAGGCAGAACAGCTAGACAAAAATATTTAATATCGAGGGTTTGTTCATTTGGTCATACTTTGAGTTGGGTAGCTCGGATTTGGGCAATATTTTAGGCGATTTTCCTCATATGAATTGGGGTAAATGTTCTCTATTCTGTTTTGATTATATTTCGTGAATATATCTTTATTTTTGGTAATTGGATTGTGAATTTTATAGAGAAAATTGGGGGATTTTGTCCAAAGTTTCATCAAGTGAATTTTTGAGTTTCTTCCATCGATTCGAAGTCTGATTTGGGTGAAATTAGTATGACCGGACTCGTACTTGAATAGCTTGTCGGATATTTTGAGTTTTGTCAGGTTTCGAGGCGCGTGCCCGAATTTGACTTCTTGGTCGATTTTGGAATTTTGATTAAAGATTCGATCTTTATCGATTGGGTTTGTTTCCTTTGGCATTATTTGATGTATTTGAGTTGCTTTTGGCTAGTTTCGAGTTGTTTGAAGGTCGGCACACGCGTGATAGCATCTTTGGAGCATCGTTTGGCTTGCTCGGTATTTGATTTGGCTTGTTTGGGTAAGTAACACTTCCAAACTTGGTGCTGAGGGTATGATCTCTGAATGTACGTGCTATGTGTTTGGTGTTGAGGTTAAGCACATGCTAGGTGATGGGCGTATGGGCGTGCACCATCGTACGCATTCATATGCATATCATTTCTTAGTCTCTGTTACCATTTATTGATACATCACATCATTATTTTTTTGGGCTAATTCTTTTTATAACATTGTGAGCCCGAGAGACTGGAGAGATTGATGGCCGAGCGAGGGAGAGGGCCTAATTGTGAGGATGTTGATGGGATCGGGCTGCATGCCGCAGCAAGTATAATTGATTTATGATGGGAGCGGGCTGCACGACGCAGCAAATTGTTATTGATTACGCCATGATTGGCTTATTATAGTGCTTGGCTGATGGAGCCCCTCCGGAGTCTGTACACACCCCACTGAGCGCAGGTACCTACTGAGTGCGAATGCCGAGTGCGAGTGCCGAGTGACTAGGGGGACTGGGTGATTGTGAGGATATGAGCGATTGGGCGGACTGATGCATTGATTCTCCGAGAGTATGCATATGGTTGCATCATTGCATTGTATTACAGTTGGCATGCATACATTGACATGTCGGCATAGAGATGTAGTTTCCTCATGCCATTTGATAATGAAGTATCTTACCTGTTGTTGGAAGTTTTTAGGAAAATTTACAGTTTTCAAACTTACTCATGTTTTTGGTGTTTTCGGTGAAAGATTTAGAATTTACTGTCATACTTGGAAAGCATACCTATTTTCAGTAACTGTGAACGAGCTGAGCATCATATCTTTGAGTTATTTCATGTACCATCTTATTTATATTGATGTGAACTGTTGCTGGTTATTGTAGTTGGACTCTGACCTTTGTCCCAGCTCGTCACTACTTTCATCCTAAAGTTAAGTTTGTTATTTATTGAGTACATGGGGCCAGTTGTACTCATTCTATTCTTCTGCACCTTGCGTGCAGATGTTGGATGTTGATGTTGTTGTGTTTGGCGGGAGCTAGATTTGAAGATGTATATGTGTTCTTGTTACAACTGCCTCTTGTCCTTGATAGCTTTAAAATTTTAATCTATTCATGTATATTTCAAACAGAGGATGTATTTACTTCATACCAGCTTTGTAAACTCCAAATCTTCGAAGCTCATAATTTATACTACCAGTCCTTGAAAATTCTTTGTATAATAGTTCAGTTGTATTATCATTTATCCTCTTAATTAATCTCATTAAAATGGATAGTTGTTAGTTGGCTTACCTAGCGGGTTGTGTTGGGTGCCATCATGATTAGTCAAATTTTTGGTCGTGACAAATTGGTATCAAAGCTCTAGGTTCATAGGTTCTACAATTCATGAGCAAGTGTCTAGTAGAGTCTTGCTGATCGGTATGATGACGTCCATACCTATCTTCAAGAGGCTACAGGATATTTAGGATAAACTTCCCATCTTTCTTTCCTTATCGTGCAACACTGATTCAGCTTGAAGCATAACTCTTTGAATTTCTTCCACACACTCGTATGCTCATGTGAGCGCTCGATAGCAGCTGCGCATCGATGGCTTATGATTCCATGGTTGAAGTGCGAGATGTGATTTTGGTGTGCTGATGATGGGCCAGTCTGGAGGACTCGAGGCCGAGTTTTGACTGTAGCTCGGGCACGGGATTTTTGGTTGTGTGAGCACGTGGTTTTGCACTTATATGTCCGGTAGTATCCCTATGAGTGAAATTTATTGTTCGATGTGTGGATGGAAGGCTATATGATGAGTATGATGTGAAAAAGATTATTTGGTGCTTGAATTTTTTTTTTTTTTTGCATGTGACGTATAGTCTCGAGTTATGAGTGTATTGAAGGATCTTTCATATTGTCTAACTGTGGAACGTATTAGATTTTCATGTCTTGTTGTGAGACCAGACTCAGGGGGATTAAGTGATGGCGTAGTAGTTGTGGCTATGAAATTGCATAGAGAGATGTCAGTTTGAGTCTAAATGGGTGGGTTATCACCTGCAGGGTAATCTACGAATGTTTGATCCTTATGATGTTGTGTGAAGAGTTTCTTTCTACTAGCGGGTTATGGGTATTGCGATTTGAGTTTAGATTGATTGAAAGTTGACCTGACTGTCATGTGGATGAGCGCGAGCGTAGAAAATGATTTGAGGCATTAAATAGTTTATGTTACATGGGTTTATGAAGGATTTAGTTGAACCTCACGGCGGTATTATGGCAGTAATATAGTATGGGCCTTGTGAGTTATTGTGTGTTTTGATATATGGCTTTGGGCCAAGTTGGGGAGTCTGCTATCGATGATTTTGATTGCATGGTTATGTGTTGTATCGGTTTAACTTAAGCAAGGGAATTTCTGGACGCATGATGTATTACAGTTTATGGGTATATGGGAAACATTGAATGATTAAGTTGTTATTCGTGAATGATGTAGTGCGCATGGAGTACGATTCACTCGGTTGCTTAAAGGTATGGATTACTTCTTTGGGTGTTGTCGTGATAATGGAGCACAGATCGTTCGGCCCGTTTGGGGCGGTGTAATTGAGAGTTGAGCAGAGTAGAGGACTCTCGAGAAGGTTCGAATGGGTCAAGATTTATATCTAGCAATTGAGAATTTTTCTGGATTTGTGTATGGCTTGGGTATGAGATTTACATTAGGTGGTTTCGAGACTCATGGTATTTCTATATATCATTATGAAGTATACATTTCAGTATCATGAAGGTGAAGAAAATGGCTTTAGATTCGCAGAAGGTCTCTTCAGAGAAGGTGTCTCGGTTGTGGTACTATTAGGGTGCTTAAGAAGGAATACATCGGCTTATAGGCTTTATGGCGGCGTGGTTTTGTGCTAGGGTCTCGTGTGGTGAGTTTTGGTTGAGGGTCATGGCATTATAGCGAGGAGAAGCATCAACTTGAAGGAAATTCGGAAGGAACTCAGAGAAATAGGACAGTTTAGTAGTAGGTTGGATCAGCACCGTAACGAATATGGTCGGTTCCTTAGGTACTTATGATGTGATAAGTCTCTACAGGTTTTTTGTGGCAATGATCTTGGGTTTTTGGTGACCTGCGTAGCTTAGTTGAGTTAGAGAGATTCAATTTTGATGGCTTGGTTATGTGAAAATGGGTTTTGAAGAGTTCTCGGTGGTTTCTACCACAGTTTTGAGGCAGATATTTCTTACCGGCGTGAGGAGCATGTTGAGTATTGCGATTCTCTATTGGATGGGATCATGTGAAAGGCTCCTAGCTAATCGAGTATGTAGTTGGATAGTGACTAGAGTTGATTATGAGATTCTCGTACTTTTCATATAATGGCATGATAGATGCGGTGTATTGTGTAGGATTGAGATTTGCATATGCAATGTCATGGTTCAGTTTTGAAGCGAAGGTCATGAATTCATAGACAACATGGACGGTTTTAGATTCCTAGATGAATGATATTACTAATTGGTAATTCCTTATAAGGGTGCGTATTTCAGAAGGCGCACTGTATTTTGACCTACGGATGCTTCATTGTATTGCGATACTTGTCCGGTTGATTGACTGTTGATATTCAGATTTTTGCAATGTGTCACGGAAGAATCATAAAAGTATTCCTCGTGGGATGATCGTGTATGAGAGAATGTTAGACATTCAGGCGGTGGAGTTGGGATCAAATATGATGATTCGTGTGTTCTATGGATTTGGAGGCTGGGAATTCTCATAAGCAGATTGTTTCGTGGTTGTGGATTGTATAGATGTGGCTAAAGCTAGCCAGATGATGGAATGTGTTATGGTGAGGTCATGGTGGACTTTATGAGTGTTATTTATCTAGTTGTGGGTGACCAGAATTGATTTGGGGTCCGTTGATAAGCCCAATAAGGTTGTGTATTCTGCACCAGGTTGAATTGGTTGACTCTGCACTGCTATTGTTGAGGGGTGTACCATTCGGTTAGAGTTGAGCTTATTCATGTTCTGATATGTTTTATGAGTTACCCTTCTATGCCACAAGGGGTTGTGTTCGTTGGTTAGATGCACACATGGTGCAGTTCTCTTTGGGCCTTATGGCGGAGTTTGAGCGAGATGGTTATTAGGGTGTCGAATGATTGATTGCACATTAGTTATGTTCTTTCCGGATTGTGGTATTGTGTTATTTGTTTCGCTGTAATTATGGTCATGCACCTTGGGTATTTGATGTCGAATTGCGCATGGTTATTGAGGGAATGGTGGCTGAGATATTTCATATGGACCAGTGTTTGGATGGAGGTCACGCATTGCAGCGGGGTTATGTTAAGATATGATTCTTTGTGTTAGATTCGTGTGTCTTGGTTCTACTAGGTATGATGGGTTCGTAGCATTTTTCTTGTGCTGGTACTTGTTGAACTTGCGGGATGGTTCTCTCATTTGAGTCATCTTTCATGATTGAGTATATTTGGATTGTTGCTTATTGGTGCACGGATTGCACGGGTTATGGCTTTAGATTGTATTGATGTGACATGTCACTAGAGTGGTTGTATTGGATGAGATGAGGTCATTGGACCTTATATGGATACTATCGGATTTGATTACAGCATGTATGGAGGATAATATCGGAAGTCGGCTTAGAAATTGGCTATAGCCCTGTCAAAAGAGGGAGAGTTCCATGACTTGTTGGTCTGATAAGTGGTTACGAGTTTCTGCGTGTTTAAGTGGGGGAGGATGTAACGACCCAATCGGTCGTTTTGAGCATTTGCACTTTGCTCGGTAGTTTAAGGGCACGAGTATCTCCGCATGATGTATTATGACTTGTGTGAATCGTCAGTTTTGGTTTTTAGGTTGTTTCCAATCGATTTGGAAAAATGAACTTCATAATTGAAGCTTTAAGTTGGAAGAGTTGGCCAAGTTGGACTTTTTAGCATTTAACCTCGGATTGGAGTTTTGATGGTTTCGTTAGGCTCGGATAGGGATTTTGGACTCGGTCGTATGCCCGGATTTGCAATTGGATATTTCTAGAAGGATTAGGCACTAATTCGCAAAAATTGGAATTTGAAGGTTTGGAAAAGTTTATTAAGTTTGATTTGAGGTGCGATTCATCGTTTCTATGTTGTTATACGTGATTTGAGGCCTCGAGTAGGTCGGTATTATTTTATGGGACTTATTGGTATGTTCGGACAGGGTCCCGAGGGGCTCGGGTGAGTTTCAGAAAGGTTTGGTTTGTGTTGCGCTCGTTTTTGATAGTTCGACGTCGTTTTTTCAAGAATAAATGGTACTATATTAAGCAAATGAGCTCCAATTTCTATTTTTATTAAAGCATTGGGTCCGTATTGTCATTATGGAGCCATAATAAAAAGAATCGTCGAATTTGGACAACGTATGAGGAGTTTATGGTCATTTTACTAAGAATTGAGTTGCCAGATTTTTTAGATTAATTACTAAATTGCCACTGACTTTGTATTTAAAAATCTGCCTATTTCCAAATAACGAAACCAAATGGAGTGATTCAAAATCCTAACTTGACTGAGATTTCACAAGAAATTCATTCTTGGCATCAAAATCATGTTTCAGGATCGTTTGGCACACGAAACGAGGCAGAACAGCTGGGCAAGAATATTTAATATCGAGGGTTTGTTCATTTGGTCATACTTTGAGTTGGGAAGCTCGGATTTGGGTAATGTTTTAGGCGATTTTCATCATATGAATTGGGATAAGTGTCCTCTACTCGATTTTGATTATATTTCGTGAATCTATCTTTATTTTTGGTAATTGGACTGTGAATTTCAAAGAGAAAATTGAGGAGTTTTGTCTAAAGTTTCATAGAGTGAATATTTGAGTTTTTGACATCGATTTGGAGTCGGATTTGGGTGAAACTAGTATCATTGGGTCGTAATTGAATAAGTTGTCGAATTTTGTGAGTTTTATCGGGTTCCGAGGCGTGGGCCTGGGTTTGACTTTTTGGTCGATTTTGAAATTTTAATTAAAGATTTGACCTTTATTTATTGAGTTTGTTTTCTTTGGCATTATTTGATGTATTTGAGTTGCTTATGGGTAGTTTCGAGCCATTCAGAGGTCGGTACGCGCGTGATGGCATCTTTAGAGCATCATTTAGCTTGATCGGTATTGGATTGGGCATGTTCGAGCTAAGTAACACTTCTAAACTTGGTGCTGAGGTTATGAACCCTAAATATACGTGTATGTGTTTGGTGTTGAGGTGACACACATGCTAGGTGACGGGCGTGTGGGCGTGCACCGTGTGAATTCTAACTCTATTATTTCTGTGGTACTGTGTAGTTACCTGATCTTATCTGTAACCATGAAATCTCCGCATACTAGAGCTAGTAAGATGTGATCAATGTTAGAACCCATGTCTAGGCTACATGCTTATTCTATTGGGACCCACTGAGGTCATCTCTGCTGTTGCAATATTTGCTTACATTGCAATTACATGCTTAGTCGTACGCATTCATATGCATATCCTATCTCAGTCATAGTTACCATTTATTGATACGTCACATTATTATTTTTTTGGGCTAATTTTTTTATGACATTGTGAGCCCGAGAGACTGGAGAGATTGATGACTGAGCGAGGCCGAGCGCCTGATTGTGAGGATGTTGATGGGATCGAGCTGCACGACGCAGCAAGTATTATTGATTTATTATGGGAGCGGGCTGCACGCTGCAACAAATGTTTTTGATTACGACATGATTGGCTTATAATAGCGCTTGGGCTGAAGGATCCCCTCCGGAGTCTGTACACACCCCTAGTGAGCGCGGATACCTACTGAGTGCGAGTGTCGAGTGCGAATGCCGAGTGCGAGTGCTGAGTACGGGTGCCGAGTGCGAGTGCTGAGTACGAGTGCCGAGTGACTGGGAGGATTGAGTTGTGAGGACTGAGTGACTGTGAGGATATGAGCGATTGGGAGGACTAAGTGTTTTGATTCACCGAGAGTATGCATATGGTTTCATCACTGTATTATATTACAGTTGGCATGCATACATTGACATGTAGCCACATAGATGTACATTCCTTATGCCATTTGATAATGAAATATCTTACCTATTGTTGGAAGTTTTTGAAAATCACAGTTTTCAAACTTACTCATATTTTTGGTGTTTTCGGTAAAAGATTTGGAATTTACTGTTATACTTGGAAAGCATGCCTATTTTCAGTAACTATGAACGAGCTGAGCATCATATCTTTTTAGTTATTTCCTGTACCATCTTATTTATATTGATGTGAACTGTTGCTGGTTATTGTAGTTGGACTCTGACCTTTATCCCAGCTCGTCACTACTTTCATCCTAAGGTTAAGTTTGTTATTAATTGAGTACACGGGGTCAGTTGTACTCATACTACACATCTGCACCTTGTTAGATGCTGATGTTGTTGTGTTTGGCGGGAGCTAGATTTGAAGATGTACTTGCAGTCCGGTTACAGCTGCCTCTTCTCCTTGGTAGCTTTAAAATTTTAATCTGTTCATGTATATTTCAAACATATGATGTATTTACTTCATATCAGCTTGGTAAACTCTAATTCTTTGAAGCTCATGATTTGTGCTTACTAGTCCTTGGGAATTCTTTGTATAATAATTCAGTTTTATTATGTTTTATCCTCTTAATTAATCTCATTAAAATGGATAGTTGTTAATTGGCTTACCTAGCGGGTTGGGTTAGGTGCCATCACGACTAGTCGAATTTTGGGTCGTGACACTTGAATTGATTCATTGTATATATTGTTTAGCCCACAAACTGATTTTAGAAAATATAATCAAAATTAATATTTCTAGGCTATTAACAAAAAGTTTTATCCGAAGTGCATTTAATAAAATGAAGAATGACAATGATAAATAAAGAAGAATTAGAGAGAAGAATTCTTATAGAGTGTCGACCTTTGATATGACTTTACAAGAGGGAACTACAATCTTTCAATGATATAAATGAAATGATAACTTTTTAGAAGATATCGTGAAGTGAAAATTCGTGTAATTTCTATGTATGTTACAAGTGAATACTGCAAGGTATTTGTTGCCTACTTAGGGTGTAGCCGTTTCGAGTTCCTAGCATATGTATGTGGCTAGTGGGGGGAGGGGGGGAATTACCGTTAGATATAACCATAATAGTGTAATGGACAATTTCAGGAGGATGTCGGATGTATTGCAATTAGTCATCAGAGACGTTCACTTTGTTTTAGAGACATACTTGGTGAATCTCTTTCGGTTACTTTTGTCCCATATTTGAATAGTCGGCTCCTATCGTGATTCTTCAGCTGTCCTGGTATAGCTTCCGTACTCACTGGTGCCAAGCAATCCCGCAATATGTTACTACTCTGTTGCGCTATGTGGTATGATCGTTTTCCCCATTACATATATATTAACAAGATTTTTTATTTTTATACTGATTATACTGCAGACTAAAAAAAGTTGCGAGTGGTAAAATTTACAGTTAAAAACTGATTTCATTATCGTGCACTCTTATATTGTTGGCTGTACAGAATCTCTAGATCTTGATCACCAAAGTTCCAAAGTGTTAGATCCACATTGAGACGGCTAGGGTTCGTTTGTAACAGCTTCAGATACAGAGTTGAAGGTTTGAATGTGTATCTAGTTCATCTAATTTGGCTCTGCACGTGTCAAGATATGTGCAAAACTCTTCATTTAGATCTCTCATCTCACCCGTTGATTTAGCCCATTAGATGACAGCCGGATATCACTTAGTTGTGCTTGTACATAGAGAACTATATATGTATTTTATTTATTCCCCTTATATACACGTGTACAAAGTAGTTACAAGTTAGTTAGTTGAAGGAACACGTGAGTATTATAAAGCTTGTACAATATACTTTCATTTCTCAGGTTGGAAATATAATTTCAACAATTTAAAGAAATTCTCTCTCTAGAATTTCAACATGGTATCAAAGCTTTGGATTCGATCTAGCTCAATTCTTAATTCCAATCTCATTTAGTAGCAATCTCAACACAACACTATCTGTTCTACAATTGCTCTTGAAATTTCTAGGTTTTATTTTCATTTTCTATTGATTGATCCCTGAAAATGACAGTACCAGCAAAAATCGATCCTGATCATCATTACTATCTTCATGCTTCTGTTGGCAACGTAGAATATCCAGATCTTGATCACCAAAGCTCCAAAGAGTTAGATCCAGGTTGGGGCTGCTAGGGTTCATTTCTAACAACTTGAGATGCAGAGTTGACGGTTTGAGTGTATATCTAGCTCATCTAATTTGGCTCTCCACGTGTCATGTTCATGTGAAACACTCTTCATTTGGATATCTCATCTCACCCGTTGATCTCCTTCATTTGATGGATCTGGATATGTCTCTTGGAGGAAATCCATTTTGATTGTATTATCAGCCAAAAATAAACTTTGCTTCCTTGATGGAAGCTTAAGTAGGCCAAAGGATGATTCACCTGATTTGACGTATTGGCTCTGATGCAATAATCTGGTGTTTGCTTGGGTTCTTAACTCCTTGACTAGTGAGATCAGACCTAGTATGATCTATTCAAAGTCAGATAAATTCTATGAAAATAACTAGAGAAAAGATATGGACAGACGAATTTAGCTCAGTCTTTTTAGTTACAAAAATAATCATTAGAGATAGTTCAAGGTTCAAACAATATTGCTACTTACTTCAACAAAATTAAAGCTATATGGAATGAGATAGAATTACTTGATGCTCGAACTATTAGTATTTGTGTGGATTGTAAATGTGGTTCACTTTAGAAGAATTGTGATATTGAAGAAAGACAAAAATTAGTTCAATTCCTAATGGGACTAAATGAGACCTATACTAAGGTGAGAGGAAACATTATGATGACACAACCTTTACCAACAACTGACAAAGCTTATTATCTGTTATTTCAAGAGGAGAGACAATGTCATTCAATCTATTGGACATTATCCTAGTGATTCCAGCTCTTTGCTATTACAACATAGAAATTTAACCAGCCACAAGGAAGGTTTAATAATTTTGCCGGTCAAGCTAGTAACTCTTCTGGTGGAAATAGTTCACAAGTTGGAAACTCTTTTGGTGGAAATGGTTCTTGGAACAATCAAGAGTACAGAAAAGGATGATTCTACAACTTTTGCAAAGAATCAAGGCACAATATTGTCAATTTTAAGATAGATGATTATCCCCAACAACAAAATTTCAAAAATAATAACATGCAAAGAAGTAACACAAAATCCTATTCAAGATCATGCAGGTCTCTCATATGAAGGTGTAGGAGGAAATTTCACAGCTATGAGACAGAAGCAACAATTGATAGTAAATAGGAACAACTTGAAAAATACTCCAACATGTCAATACTAGGGATGAAACAATAGTAAATTCTGAGGCCAATCTGATTGCTAACTGTGTTGATACATCTCTGCCTATTCCTACAACTCTTTTTAAGAATATTAAGAGTCATTTTAGATCCTTGACTTTGGAGCTTCTGGACATATGACTTTTGATCCCAGCATTTTGAGAAATAAAAAGCCTTTACTATTCATGTGAATGTAAATCTATCTGATTCTCAAAGGGTGAAAGAAACATACGCAGGAAAAGTTAATGTACACCCAAAATTGACTATATACACTTTCCTACTAGTTGCAAATTTAAATTCAATCTCATATATGCTCACAGATTGTGCACACAGTTTAAATCCATTCTTTCCATTTCTGATTCTTCCTATTTCTTGCAAGGCCTTTGCTTAAGAGGCCTATAGTTCTTGGTGATGTCAAAGTCGGCCGATATTTTTTTTACTCCACACATTATATTTCCGATTCCATGTACACAGAAAATAAAACTGAATCAATGATTCCATCTTTCACTGTAAATATTTCTAATAGATATGATGTTTTTCATTCCATGAATAGTTTTGTGAATTTTTGTGGCAATTTATGACATGTAAGACTTGGTCATTTACCTATTTTTGATATGAAACATATCACTGGTTGCACACAACATAGTTCCACACATGATAGTTTTCGCTGTGTCATTTGCCCTATGGCTCGACTACAAAAATTACCATTCCCTAATAACACAAATTCTACCTCTCATATTTTTGAACTTATTCACGTAGATACTTGGGACCCTTATAAAACACCCACGCATGACGGTTTTAAGTACTTCCTTACTATTGTTGATGACTATAATAGGGGTACTTGGACATATTTGGTAAGCACTAAAAGTAATGCCTTTACTGCGCTTCAAGTTTTTATTTCTGTGGTTGAGAGGCAATATAATACTTATCACGATCCAATGTTACCGCTAGGCAAGCCAACAGTGAACTAGCCATGTGATTATTTCTTTAACATTTTAGAAATAGTTAATTTTTAATTAATGCATAAATAGGAAGTAAAAGTTTAAATAAAATGAGAGATAAATAATTTTAAGAGCAAATGAGATGAGTAAATATCCAAAAATTATCATGTGACTACTAGCATAATTTTCAAGATCTGGTGTCACAAGTGTATGAGCTACTAGTAGAATATACAAACGAAAATACTACACTATCGTCTGAAGTGAAATAGATAGAAAGTAAAAGTAAAAGGAAGACTTCAGGTGCTGCAGAACGGGCTCTGAAGGCAGCTCACAGCAAAGTCTCGTAGAAATCAAGGATGTGCGCTGGACTGATAGCCAGATGCACCTGCCTCAGATCTTGCACGATTACTGCAAAAGTATAGTGTGAGTACATAAACAACATGTACCTAGTAAGTATCTAGTCTATCCTCTAAGAAGTTGTGACGATGGGTTGACTTCGACACTTACTACGGTCTAACAATAAAATATTGAATTTATAATTTAAGCATGAGATATATAAACACAGCTGAAAACTCAATAACAAGAAATAAATAACTAATTCTTTCACTATAAGTCTCCTGGTTGTCAGGCCGCTCCTTATAAACAAGAAATAAATAAAATTATTTATTTTGATGGATAGCTTTACAATAAAATATGTAAAATTTTAATAAGAAGAAATTATTACTAAAACAACTTTTAATAACATGAAGATTAAATCTTTCATAGCATTTGAATTTAGTTCAAGTTGTCTACATGCTTAGTCCTAAATTAATTTACATCACATACAATAAATAATTCATAATTATGTAAAGAACGAGCACGTGACATAAAAATAAAATTCAACATTCGTCTAACATGTTTATCTTTTATATTACATAAAAGTAATTCATGCCAGAATAATATTATTAATTAACATCTCATGAACTAATAAAATTAAAATAATAGTAGAATCCAATTATAGATTGCAGTCGCATTTAATACAAAATTTCAAATTCAAGTTATAAACTATCTCAATTCTTCTCAAAGTTTCAGCCCGAAAGTAAAAGAAGAAAATAATTTTTCTTGTAAAGAATAGTTCTTGACCTTTTGCGGCACACTTG
The DNA here is from genome assembly GCA_002018475.1 of Nicotiana obtusifolia. Lineage (NCBI taxonomy): Eukaryota > Viridiplantae > Streptophyta > Magnoliopsida > Solanales > Solanaceae > Nicotiana > Nicotiana obtusifolia. The sequence continues at coordinate 69,887 of MCJB01004559.1, forward strand.
CATGCTTTCACGCCTCTCCTGTTTAGGACTGATAGGTATTTTTGATAGTACCAACTAATAATTCATTCTCAGAAGACTTAGGAAAATTTGAGAAGGTGACCAACTGTAGCACAAGATCAAATTTGGACTTCTCCACAATTTTTTTTTGGAAAACAAATCTCATTCCTAATGAGAATATATATATATATATATATAATCAAATAGTTAGTCAAGAATATAATTCAATTTATTATTCCAAATAGAAAATTTTAATTTGTTCACAATATTAATTATATATTTTGTGCTAGTAAAGAGTATAATAATATTTTATTTGACTAATAATTTAATATATTTGACTAATTAAATTCTTTAATTTAATTATCAAATAATAAAATAATTAGTCCTTTAGCAAAGATCAGAACACTCGTTAGTGTGCGACCCCGTAAGTTCAATACTAAGCCGATAGTAAATTAATAAAATTAATTTACTAATCAAGGGTGGTGTCTAGCAACACTCCTCAGCGACCGGATCACATGAAGTATACAATTTACTCTCAAGAACCAGTAGAAGAATAATGTATTAATTCCTTCCGTCCTTATAGCTCCGAGTCACCCTAGTATATGGTTCAACCGTCAAACCCTAATAGGCGACCAACCTTGTATTCATGTCAAATATAACCGACCATTGAATGACCTAAGAAACTCTTTTCTTCTTTCATTCAATCGTCCCGACCAAGGTCTTAGTTTGGTCGTTTATAATTCATGACAACATGGAGCTTAAACTCATTACTAAGAGTTGACAGATTCCATCTCGATCAATCACTAAGTTCACAAGCATTTAATCATACCCAATATCCTTTCAACTATTGTCCTAGGGCCATAGGTGTCTGGTATCAAAGCACAATAAATAACATGTCAATTACTATGACGATCTCAGGTCAAAGGAAACTTTTACATCACATTCTTCAAGAGGATATCCTATTGACAATTTATGGTAATTCTAACTATTAGGAATTATCCAATGAGTCGGTTCAATAATCATATCTCTTATGCATCATCTATCTATGTAATTTAGTTAACGAGATCACTAATCTTTATCTGATAAAGACGATCACATAAATATTGATCTAATGGAATTGATAATGTCCAATTAAAAATGCTATGATCAAGAATAAAATTTAGATTAAATTGTAAGAGACTTTACTCTCATTACCATGATCTCCATCATGATGACAAGTCTCAAAATTTAATAAAGGACCTTATTAAGTTAATTAAATAATTAATAATAACTATGATAAAAGAATATTAGATGACATATATTTTATATCAAATAACGTTCATAATAATACGTTCAAATCATCAAATATGAGATTGGATCTTGGGCATATCTACTATATCCCTAACAGGTTCGTGCTGCATATTCGGATTGTAGTTCAGACCAATGTATCTATTACCTAAAAAAGAAAGTTGTAAAATTTATAAAGGGCACTACCATTGATATAATTTCATGTAAGATTAAAAAACAGAATGTTTCTCAATCAATGTGTTCATGAATCTATGCTTTTGAAGGATAACATTGTAACAGACAAAGAACTTAGTAATCCACATGGCCTCTATTTATGACTTGTACTGACTTGGTGTTGGAAGCTATGAACTTTAAGCATATATATAGATCGACAAATTTGGAAACACTAGTTAGAAACATCATATGGAAAAAGTGAGACAGCTAAAAATAGCTTAGGATATGAATCTTAGTTTTCCATATCTTTTCAAATTTCCCCACATGTTCCCTTGATTTTTCCGGTGAAAACAAGTAATTGTACGTTTATGGGACTTAAGGTGTGGTCTTTGTTGTACCTCCATGCAAAGTTGCACTTGTAGAATGCTTATCACGGAATGAAACTAAGGCTAACACTTTATTATTATCGACGGTTGGGTTTCTTGATATATCAATCTGAACGATTGTTTTGAGCATTTACACTTCGTTCGGTAGTTTGAGGGCACAAGTATTTCCGAATGATGTATTATGATTTGTGTGAATCGTCGATTTTGATTTTCAGGTTGTTCGGAATCAAATTGAAAGAAGGAACTTCATGATTGAAGCTTTACGTTGGAAGAGTTGACCAAGTTGGACTTTTTAGCATTTGACCTCAGATTGAAGGTTTGCTGGTTTCGTTAGGTTCCGATGGTGATTTTGCATTCAGGCGTATGCCTGGATTTGCAATTGGATATTTCTAGAAGGATTCGGCACTAACTGGTGAAAATTAAAATTTGAATGTTTGGAAAAGTTCATTAAGTTTGAATTGAGGTGCGATTCGTCGTTTTGATGTTGTTATGCGTGATTAGAGGCCTCGAGTAGGTCTGTGTTATTTTATGGGACTTATTGGTATGTTCGGATAGGGTCCCGAGGGGCTCGGCTGAGTTTCGGATAGGTTTGGGTTGTGTTGCGCTCGTTTTTTATGTTTCGACATCGTTTCTACAAGCATAAATGGTACCACATTAAGCAAATGGGATCCAATTTCTATTTTTATTTAGCATTAGATCCTTATCGTAATTACGGAGCCATAGCAAAAAGAATCGTCGAACTTGGACATCTTATGAGGACGTCGAACTGACTTCGTATTAAAAATTCTGCACTATTTCCAAATATTGAAACTAACATGTCTCCTTCATTATAAGGTCAAATTGAGTAATTCAAAAGCCTAATTTGACTTAAATGTCACAAGGAATACATTGGAGACACCAGAAGCAAGTTTCAGGATCGTTTGGCACACGAAACGAGGCAGAACAGATGGGCAAAAATATTTAATATCGAGGGTTTGTTCATTTGGTCATACTTTGAGTTGGGTAGCTCGGATTTGGGCAATATTTTAGGCGATTTTCCTCATATGAATTGGGGTAAGTGTTCTCTATTCGGTTTTGATTATATTTCGTGAATCTATCTTTATTTTTGGTAATTGGATTGTGAATTTTATAGAGAAAATTGGGGAGGTTTGTCCAAAGTTTCATCAAGTGAATTTTTGAGTTTCTGGCGTCGATTCGAAGTCTGAGGGTGAAATTAGAATGACTAGACTCGTACTTGAATGGATTGTCGGATATTTTGAGTTTTATCAGGTTTCGAGGCGCGGGTCCGGATTTTGACTTTTTGGTCGATTTTGGAATTTTGATTAAAAATTCGACCTTTATCGATTGGGTTTATTTTTATTGGCATTATTTGATATATTTGAGTTTCTTTTTGGCTAGTTTCGAGTCGTTTGGAGGTCGGTACATGCGTTATAGCATCTTTGGAGCATCGTTTGGCTTGCTCGGTAATGGATTTGGCTTGTCTGAGGTAAGTAACACTTCCAAACTTGGTGCTGAGGGTATGAACCCTGAATGTACGTGCTATGTGTTTGGTGTTGAGGTTACGCACATGCTAGGTGACGGGCGTATGGGCGTGCACCGTCGTACGCATTCATATGCATATCATTTCTTAGTCTCTGTTACCATTTATTGATACATCACATCATCATTTTTTTGGGCTAATTCTTTTTATAACATTGTGAGCCCGAGAGACTGGAGAGATTGATGGTCGAGCGAGGGCGAGGGCCTAATTGTGAGGATGTTGATGGGATCGGGCTGCATGCCGCAGCAAGTATAATTGATTTATGATGGGAGCGGGCTGCACGACGCAACAGATGTTATTGATTACGCCATGATTGGCTTATTATAGTGCTTGGCTGATGGAGCCCCTCCGGAGTCTGTACACACCCCACTGAGCGCAGGTACCTACTGAGTGTGAATGCCGAGTGCGAGTGCTGAGTGCGACTGCCGAGTGACTAGGGGGATTGAGTGACTGTGAGGATATGAGCGATTGGGAGGACTGATGCGTTGATTCTCCGAGAGTATGCATATGGTTTCATCATTGCATTGTATTATAATTGGTATGCATATATTGACATGTCGGCATAGAGATGTAGTTTCCTCATGCCATTTGATAATGAAGTATCTTACCTGTTGTTGGAAGTGTTTAGGAAAAATCACAGTTTTCAAACTTACTCATATTTTTGGTGTTTTCGGTGAAAGATTTAGAATTTACTGTTATTCTTGGAAAGCATGCCTATTTTCAGTAACTGTGAACGAGCTGAGCATCATATCTTTGAGTTATTTCCTGTACCATCTTATTTATATTGATGTGAACTGTTGCTGGTTATTGTAGTTGGACTCTGACCTTTGTCCCAGCTCGTCACTACTTTCATCCTGAGGTTAGGTTTGTTATTTATTGAGTACATGGGGTCAGTGGTACTAATACTATACTTCTGCACCTTGTGTGCAGATGTTGGATGTTGATATTGTTGTGTTCGGCGGGAGTTAGATTTTAAGATGTACCTGCGTTCCGGTTACAGCTGCCTCTTCTCCTTGATAGCTTTAAAATTTTAATCTGTTCATGTATATTTCAAACATATGATGTATTTACTTCATATCAGCTTTGTAAACTCTAAAGCTTTGAAGCTCATGATTTGTGCTACCAGTCCTTGATTTCTTTGTATAATAATTCAGTTTTATTATGATTTATCCTCTTAATTAATCTCATTAAAATGGATAGTTGTTAATTGGCTTACCTAGCGGGTTGGGTTAGGTGCCATCATGACTAGTCGAATTTTGGGTCGTGACACTTGAATTGATTCATTGTATATATTGTTTAGCCCACAAACTAATTTTAGAAAATATAATCAAAATTAATATTTCTAGGCTATTAACAAAAAGTTTTATCCGAAGTGCATTTAATAAAATGAAGAATGACAGTGATAAATAAAGCAGAATTAGAGAAAAGAATTCTTATAGAGTGTCGACCTTTGGTATGACTTTACAAGAGTGAACAACAATCTTTTTACGATATAAATGAAATGATAACTTTTTAGAAGATATCGTGAAGTGAAAATTCGTGTAAGATCTGTGTATGTGAAAAGTGAATACTGCAAGGTATTTGTTGCCTACTTAGGGTGTAGCCCTTTCGAGTTCCTAGCATATGTATGTGGCTAGTGGGGGGAGGGGGGGAATTACCGTTAGATATAACCATAATAGTGTAATGGACAATTTCAGGAGGATGTCGGATGTAATGGAATTAGTCATCGGAGACGTTCACTTTGTTTTAGATACATACTTGGTGAATCTCTTTCGATTACTTTTGTCCCATATTTGAATAGTCGGCTCCTATCGTGATTCTTTAGCTGTCCTGGTATAGCTTCCGTATTGGTGCCAAGCAATCCCGCAATATGTTACTACTCTGTTGTGCTATGTGGTATGATCATTTTTCCCATTACATATATATTAACAAGGTTTTGTATTTTTATACTGATTATACTGCAGACTAAAAAAAGTTGCGAGTGGTAAACTTAATAGTTAAAAACTGATTTCATTATCGTGCACTCTATATTGTTGGCGATACAGAATCTCTAGATCTTGATCACCAAAGTTCCAAAGTGTTAGATCCACATTGAGACGGCTATGGTTCGTTTATAACAGCTTCAGATACAGAGTTGAAGGTTTGAATGTGTATCTAGTTCATCTAATTTGGCTCTCCACGTGTCAAGATATGTGCAAAACTCTTCATTTAGATCTCTCATCTCACCCGTTGAATTAGCTCATTGGATGACAGCCGGATATCACTTAGTTGTGCTTGTACATAGAGAACTATTTATGTATTTTATTTATTCCCCTTATATACACATGTACAAAGTAGTTACAAGTTAGTTGTTTGAAGGAACACGTGAGTATTATATAGCTTGTACAATATACTTTCATTTCTCAGGTTGGAAATATAATTTCAATAATTTAAAGAAATTCTCTCTCTAGAATTTCAACATGGTATCAAAGCTTTGGATTCGATCTAGCTCAATTCTCAATTCCAATCTCATTTAGTTTCGATCTCAACACAAAGCTATATGTTCTACAATTGCTCTTGAAATTTCTAGGTTTTATTTTCATTTTCTATTGATTGATCCCTGAAAATGACAGTACCAGCAAAAATCGATCCTGGTCATCATTACTATCTTCATGCTTCTGTTGGCAATGTAGAATATCCAGATCTTGATCACCAAAGCTCCAAAGTGTTAGATCCAGGTTGAGGCTGCTAGGGTTCATTTCTAACAACTTGAGATGTAGAGTTGACGGTTTGAGTGTATATATTGCTCATCTAATTTGGCTCTCCACGTGTCATGTTCATGTGCAACACTCTTCATTTGGATATCTCATCTCACCCGTTGATCTCCTCCATTTGATGGATCTAGATATGTCGCTTGGAGGAAATCCATTTTGATTGTATTATCAGCGAAAAATATACTTTGCTTCCTTGATGGAAGCTTAAGTAGGCCAAAGGATGATTCACCTGATTTGACGTATTGGATCTGATGCAATGATATGGTGTTTGCTTGGGTTCTTAACTCCTTGACTAGTGAGATCAGACCTAGTATGATCTATTCCAAGTTAGATAAAATTCTATGGAAATAACTAGAGAAAAGATATGGACAGACGAATTTAGCTCAGTCTTTTTAGTTACAAAAATAGTCATTAGAGATAGTTCAAGGTTCAAACAATATTGCTACTTACTTCAACAAAATTAAAACTATACGGAATGAGATAGAATTACTTGATGTTCAAACTATTAGTATTTGTGTGGATTGCAAATGTGGTTCACTTCAGAAGAACTGTAATATTGAAGAAAGACAGAAATTAGTTCAATTCCTAATGGGACTAAATGAGACCTATACTAAGGTGAGAGGAAACATTATGATGACACAACTTTTACCAACAACTGACAGAGCTTATTATCTGTTATTTCAAGAGGAGAGACAAATGTCATTCAATCTATAGGACACTATCCTAGTGATTCCAGCTCATTGCTATTACAACATAGAAATTTAACTAGCTACAAAGAAGGTTTAATAATTTTGCCGGTCAAGCTGGTAACTCTTCTGGTGGAAATAGTTCACAAGTTGGAAACTCTTTTGGTGGAAATGGTTCTTGGAAAAATCAAGAGTACAGAAAAGGATGATTCTACAACTTTTGCAAAGAATCAAGGCACAATATTGTCAATTTTAAGATAGATGATTATCCCCAACAACAAAATTTCAAAAATAATAACATACAAAGAAGAACACAAAATCCTATTCAAGATCATACAGGTCTCTCATATGAAGGAGTAGGGAAATTTCACAACTATGAGACAGAAGTAACAATTGGTAGTAAACAGGAACAACTTGAAAAATACTCCAACATATCAAAACTAGGGATCAAACAACAGTAAATTCTGAGGCCAATGTGAATGCTAACTGGGCTGATACATCTCTGCCTATTCCTACAACTCTTTTTAAGAATATTAAGAGTCATTTTGGATCCTTGACTTTGGAGCTTCTGGACATATGTATCCCAGCATTTTGAGAAATAAAAAGCCTTTACTATTCATGTGAATGTAAATCTACCTGATTCTCAACGGGTGAAAGAAACACACGCAGGAAAAGTTAATGTATACCCAAAATTGACTATAAACACTGTCTGACTAGTTCCAAATTTTAATTCAATCTCATAAATGCTCATAAATTATGCACAAGTCATTTTCCTATTTTTGATATGAAACATATCACTGGTTGCACACAACATAGTTCCACACATGATGGTGTTCGCTGTGCATTTGTCCTATAGCTCGACTAGAAAAATTACCATTCCCTAATAACACAAATTCTACCTCTCATATTTTTGAACTTATTCACGTAGATACTTGGGACCCTTATAAAACACCCACGCATGATGGTTTTAAGTACTTCCTTACTATTGTTGATGACTATAGTAGGGGTACTTGGACATATTTGCTAAGCACTAAAAGTAATGCCTTTATTGCGCTTCAAGTTTTTATTTTCTGTGGTTGAGAGGCAATATAATACCTATCACGATCCATTTTCTCTTATAGTCCGTGATGGCACCCAACATTACCGCCAGGCAAGCCAACAGTGAACTAGCCATATGATTATTTCTTTAACATTTTAGAAATAGTTAATTTTTAATTAATGCATAAATAGGAAGTAAAAGTTTAAATAAAATGAGAGATAAATAATTTTAAGAGCAAATGAGATGAGTAAATATCCAAAAAATCATCATGTGACTACTAGCATAATTTCCAAGACCTGGTGTCACAAGTGTATGAGCTACTAGTAGAATATACAAAAGAAAATACTACACTATCGTCTGAAGTGAAATAGATAGAAAGTGAAAGCAAAAGGAAGACTTCGGGTGTTGCAGAACAGGCTCTGAAGGCAGCTCACCGCAAAGTCTTGTAGAAATCAAGGATGTGCGCTGGACTGATAGCGAGATGCACCTACCTCAGATCTTGCACGATTAGTGTAGAAGTGTAGTGTGAGTACATAAACAACATGTACCTAGTAAGTATCTAGTCTATCCTCGAAGAAGTTGTGACGATGGGTTGACTTCGACACTTACTACGGTCTAACAATAAAATATCAAATTTGTAATTTAAGCATGAGATATATAAACACAGTTGAAAAGTTTATAACGAGAAATAAATAAATAATTCTTTCACTAATAGTAAATCAAAAATCAATTTCCATCATTTAACAAATTAATCTCTCAAGCAAGTGAAACGGTATCTATCATAATTGGGCTCCAAGAATTATTATTGCCGTGACGTTCGGCCCGCTCCACAAGAAGAGAAAACAACCGATTCAAAGATTATTAAGAGGATAATATTCAAAGTAGCACCAATTCTTATTAATGGTCAAGTAACCCGTCCAAAACTCAAGTAATTGAAATTCGACCTTTTACCATTCCTCTATCAAGTCCCAATATGATTTAAGCACTTAAATTAACAAGTAGGGTGCCAACATCGCAAGTATAACATGATTTGGATCCTAAACTACCCGGACATAAGCATAATTAGTAGCTACGCACAGACTCTCATAACCTCGCATGTACGTAGCCCCCACGAATAGAAGCACATATTAATTCAATTCACCTATGGGGTTAATTCTCTCTTACAAGGTTAGAAAACATACTTACCTCGTCTTAAAGCTTACTTTCCGGTCCACAAATGTGCTTTAAACTCTCAATTCGGAGCCAAACGACTCGAAACTAGTCAAATGTTAAATAAAATCATCAATACATGTTCAAACGTTCATATCCTAACTATTGAAGTGATTACCCAACCCCAATTGAAGAATTTCAAAAATTCACCCCAGGGCCCACGTGCCCAGATTCTGGAAATATTTGAAGAAAGTTGTTACCCATAACCCCATGAACTCAAATATGTGATTTTCACTAAATTCCATAACCATTTTTGGGGTTAAATCCCATTTTTATCAAAACCTAGGTTTTTCATCTAAACCCATGATTTCACAAATTTTACATGTTAAATCTACCCATAATCTATGTATTTAACTCACATTGCGTAGAAATTACTTACCTTAAGTTGTGATGTGAAAACCCCTCTCTAAGAGCTCCAAAGATCGCCCAAGGAATGAAATAAATGAGCTCAAAATACCTAAGTCCCATATTAAATAAACCATTCTGCCCCAGAGATTTTTCGCTTATGCGGAAAAGGCCTCGCAAATGCGGTCCTTCCCCTCAGCCGGTTCCCTCGCTTTTGCGACCAGCGGCTCGCTTCTGCGAGACTGCTTCTGTGGTGCGTGCGTCACACCCGCGACATCAGTCCGCTCCTGCGATGGCCTTTTTCGGTACCTGCCCCGCTTCTGCGGTATCTGGGTAGCCCACACTGGGCTGTTTCGGCGGCAAAAGGCTTGCTTCTGCGAGCTAGCACCTGCAGCTGGCCAAGCGCAGGTGCGATTGCACCAGAAGCTGGGAGCTTCAGCTATTGCTCCCAAATTCCAACTTGGTCCGAGCCCCGTCCGATTAACACCCAAGCCCCCCGAGACCCCACACCGAATATGCCAACAAGTTTGAAATCATAAAATGGACTCACACCCTTGGAAAACATAAAAAAACAACAAAACTAAGAATCATACTCAAAATTAAATTGGATCAACTTATGAACTTCAAGTTCTTCCAACTTACTACGAAAGCGCCGAATCCTACTTAAACTACTCAGAATGACATCAAATTTTGCGTGCAAGTATTAAATCATCATACGGAACTATTCCCAATCTCAGAATCCCGATTGAACCTCGAAACACCAAAACCTACTCCAAACCAAATTTAAGGAACTTTAAAACCATCGAAGAGTCAACTTTTACTATTAGGCGCCGATACGCTCCCGGGTCATCTAAAACCCGATCCGAACATACGCCCAAGTTCGAAATCATCATAAAAACCTATTGGAACCGTCAAATCCCAATTCCAAGGTTGTTTACTCAAAATATTCACCAAGGTCAAACTTAGCCTTTTAAAGCCAAAACATGGAACCAAGTGTTCCTATTTCAACCTGAACCCTTCCAAATCCCAAACTAACCATCCCCGCAAGTCATAAAATAGTAAAAGCATATACTTGGAGCCTTGTTTAGGGAAACAAGGTTCTAAAAAGCCGAACGGCCAGTCGGGTTGTTACATTCTCCACCTCTCAAACAAACGTTCGTCCTCGAACGGGTCTTGAATCATACCTGGGGTGCTGAATAACTGTGGATATCTGGTCCACATGTCCTCCTCAGACTCCCAAGTCACCTCCTCGACTGGTTGGCCCCTCTATTGAGCCTTTGTCGCGGAAATATTTTTGGACCTTAACCGGCGAACCTGCCTATCAATAATGGCAACTGGCTCCTCTTCATAACCTAGGCTCTCATCTAATGGAATCGTGCTAAAGTCTAACACATGGGACCCGTCGGCATGATACCTCTGGAGCATAGACACGTGGAAAACCAGATGAACTCTGAATAGTATGGGAGGCAAAGCAAGCTCATATGCAACCTCCCCAACTCGTCTCAACACCTTAAATGTGCCTATAAACCTTGGGCTTAACTTGCCCTTCTTCCCAAACCTCATGATCCCCTTCATAGGTGAGACTTTCAAGAGAACCTTCTCGCCCACCATAAATGATCAATCACGCCTTCTGGTCCGCGTAACGCTTTTTTCTGGACTGTGCTGTGCAAAGTCGCTCCTGAATCAACTTTGCCTTTTCCAAGGCATCCTTCACCAAATCAGTACCATATAACTTAGCCTCGCCAGGCTCAAACCATCCTATGGGAGAATGACATCGTCAACCATATAAAGCCTTAAATAGAGCCATCTCGATGTTGGACTGATAACTGTTGTTGTAAGCAAACTCGGCCAAAGGCAAGAATCGATCCCACTACCCTCCAAAGTAAATCTCACAAAAGCTGTTAGATAGATGGACCAAATTGCATCCTCCAGCCTTCAGTGGTGAGCGACATGAGGAACCCAGCATTTTATTGACCGTTGCTGGGATAGACTGCACAACATGAGAGTATTGAAGTCCAACGGGGTGGACTTCACCACATTTTAGTTGGAGGGCAGGGCGTGTAGATGGTGGCAGTCCTATCTTCTTAGCTGGCCAGCGGGTTCGCTCCCTTGACTTGGGATCAATTCTAGTGGCTCCAACAGGGTCAAATGTATGTGACCGATTATGAGGCAATATTCTCAAAGTTGTCTTGGCATGCACTTATGATACTCTCCACCGATACAGAGCGAGTGTGGAGGTTTATTATGAGCTTGCATTATGGTATTCAGGTTACTACGGCCTGAGAGGTGGAGATGGGGACTCCCTACAAGCAGGTTATGGAGATATCTCGGCAGATTGAGTGTATCCGCACCCAAGGCCAATTGTATACGACAAGGAGAAGAGGTATCGACATTGTGAAGGCTTCAGTGGCGCCCCATCTAGGGGTAGAGGTCAGTTCATGAGGGGTCAGTCCAGCAGAACTACTTATTCAGCACCACCGCCTTCTTGGGGTGCACCAGAGCAGCCTTATTTCAGTGTCATTATAGAGAGCTCTTACCATCCACCAACTATTCAAGGCCGTTTCAGCAGGTATTCAAGTCCCTAGGGCCAGACTCAGGTCAGTCATCTCCCGCACCGAGAGGTTGCTATGAGTGCGGGGAGCTTGGTCATATAAAGAGATCTTGCCCTAGGTTTCGGGGCAAGGCAGTGCAGCAGGGCCATCAACCTATGATTATCGCACCAGCTGCCGCACCAACTGTCTGGCTTACCAAAGGCAGAGGGCAGGTAGATATGGGTCGCCCTAGAGATGGGGCCAGGCGGGTGGCGCTCCAGCTAGGTTCTATGATTTTCCAACCAGACCAGATGCAATAGCCTCAAATGCTGTGAACGCATCTATTATTTCTGTCTGCGGTTAGGATGCTTCAATATTATTCGGTCCAGGGTCTGCATATTCATATGTTTCTTCTCTATTTGCTCATTAATGGATGTCCCACGTGAGTCCTTGGGTGTTCCTATTTATGTGTCCATGCCCGTGGGCGATTCTGTTATTGTGGATCGGGTCTACCGGTCCTGTATTGTGACTTTTTGTGCTTATGAGACCAGAGTGGATCTTCTGTTGCTCGACATAACCGACTTTGAGGTCATCTTGGGCATGGACTGGTTGTCTCCCTATCATTCCGTCCTTTATTGCCATACTAAGATTGTTACTTTGGCGATGCTAGAGTTGCCTAGATTGGAGTTGATAGATTTATCTATTAGTGCATCTCATCGGGTTATCTTTTTCGTGAAGGCTCGACACATGGTCGAGAAGGGTTATTTGGGTTATCTAGCTTATGTTCAAGATATTGCTGTAGAGACTCCTACGGTTGATTCAGTTCCCGTAGTGTGGGAGTTCTTTGATGTGTTTCCTTCTGATCTACCAGGCATGCCACCAGATCGTGATATTGATTACTATATTGATTTGGCGCCATGTACCCAGCCTATCTCTATTCCACCATACTGCATGGCTATGAAAGAGTTGAAGGAGTTGAAAGAACAGCTTGAGGAGTTGCTAGCAAAGGGGTTCGTCAGGCCGAGTCTGTCGCCTTGTGATGCACCAGTGTTATTTGTGAAAAAGAAGGATGGGACTATGCGGATGTGCATTGATTACCACCAATTGAACAAAGTTACCATTAAGAACAAGTACCCGTTGCCCCGTATTGATAATTTATTTGACCAGTTGCAGGGTGCTAGGGTGTTCTCTAAGATCGACTTAAGATCTCAGTATCATCAGCTGAAGATTCGTGCTTCGGATGTTCCGAAGATGGCTTTCCGGACTAGATATGGCCACAATGAGTTTTTAATGACGTCCTTCGGCTTGACCAACGCCCCGACGACATTTATAGATTTGATGAACCGAGTATTCAGGCCATATATTGACTTATTTATTATTGTCTTCATTCATGACATATTGATCTACTCGCGTAGCATGGAGGAGCACGAGCGACATTTGAGAGTTATGCTTCAGACCTTGCGAGAACTGAAGTTATATGCTAAGTTCTCCAAGTGCGAGTTCAGGTTAGATTTTGTGGCATTCTTGGGGCATGTTGTATCAGGAAAGGGCATTATGTTGGATCCCAGGATGATTGAGGCAGTTTAGAATTGGCCTCGTCCTACCACAGCAACCGAAATCAGGAGCTTCCTAGGGTTAGCAGGTTATTATCCCCGGTTTGTGGAGGGCTTCTCGTCTATTGCAGCACCTTTTGCTATATTTACCAAGAAGGGTGCTCCGATCCGATGGTCCGATGATTGCGAGGTGAGCTTTCAGAAGCTCAAGACAGCTTTGACTACAGCACCGATTTTAGTATTGTCTTCTGGTTCAGGGATGTATATTCTATATTGCGATGCTTCACGCGTTGGCTTGGGTTGTGTATTGATGCAGGAGGGGCGAGTTATTTCATATGCTTCACGTCACCTGAAACCCAACGAGAAGAATCCGTACATGATTTGGAGTTGGCGCGATAGTTCATGCTCTCAAGATCTGGAGGCATTATCTTTATGGGGTTTCATGTGAAGTTTACACCAATCATCGTAGCTTACAGCATTTGTTTAAGCAGAGGGATCTTAATTTGAGGCTGCACAGGTGGCTTGAGTTGCTGAAGGACTATGATATTTCCATCCGAGCAAGATGAATATGGTTACGGATGCCTTGAGCGGAAAGGGCGAGAGAATGGGTAGTTTGGCATTTATTTTAGTAGAGGAGAGGCCATTGGCTTTGGACATTCAGTCCTTAGCTAACAGACTTGTGAGGTTGGATATTTCAGAGCCAAGTCGAGTTCTTGCATGTGTTTTGGCTCAGTCTTTATTATTTGGGCGGGTCAGGGCTCGTTAGTACGATGACCCACACCTTCTGCTTCTCAGTGAGACAGTACTACGGGGTGGTGCCAAGGAGGTTACCATCGACGAGGATGGTGTTCTGCGACTTCAAGGTCGCTTATGTGTTCCTAATGTTGATGGCTTGAGGGAGAAGATTCTAAAGGAGGCATAAAGTTCTCAGTATTCTATTCATCCAGGTGCTACAAAGATGTATCGTGACCTGAGGCAGCATTATTGGTGGTAGTGGATGAAGAAGGACACGGTTGAGTATGTAGCGAGGTGTCTAAATTTCTAGCAAGTTATGTATGAGACCAGAGGCCAGGTGCCTAGTCCAGCAGGTCATGCCGGAGTAGAAATGGGAGCGGATTACTATGGATTTTGTAGTTGGGTTGCCGCGGATGTTAAGGAAGTTTGTTACCATTTGGGTAATTGTCTACAGATTGCCCAAGTCGGCACACTTTATTCCGGTTATGACTACGTACTCTTCGGACAAATTGGCCCACATTTACATTCAGGAGATTGTTTGGTTGCATGGTCTGACTGCTTCCATCATTTCAGATAAGGGCCCTTAGTTCATTTCGCATTTAGAGCAGTACAGATTAAGTTGGGCACCCAGGCAGAGCTCAGCACAACCTTTCATTTGTAGATTGACCGGCAATTGGAGCGGATAGTTCGGATCCTGGAGGATATGCTCAGAGCATCTGTGATTGATTTCGAAGGGCAATGCGATCGATTATTGTCTTTTGCCGAGTTTTCTTATAATAAAAAGTTATCAGTCCTAGATCGAGATGGCACCATTTGAGGCTTTATATGGTCTATGATGCCGTTCGCTCATCGGATGGGTTGAGCCCTGCGAGGCTAGGTTATATGGCACCGACTTAGTGAATGATGCCTTGGAGAAGGTACATTTGATTCAGGAGCGGCTTCGCACAATGCAGTCCAGACAAAAGAGTTATGCGAATCAGAAGGCGTTTGATTTATCATTTATGGTGGGCGAGAAAGTTCTCTTGAAAGTTTCACCGATGAAGGGTATCATGAGGTTTGGGAAAGAAGGAAAGCTGAGCCCAAGGTTTATTGGCCTATTTGAGGTGTTGAGACGAGTTGGAAAGGTTACTTATGAACATGACTTGCCTCCTAGTGTATCGGGAGTTCATCGAGTCTTCCATGTGTCTATGCTATGGAAGTATCATACCGATAGGTCACATGTGTTAGATTACAGCATGGTTCAGCTAGATGAGAGCTTGGGTTATGTGGAGGAGCTAGTTGCCATTGTTGACAGGCAGGTTCGCCAGTTGAGGTCTAAGAAGATTTTGGCAGTAAAGGTCCAGTGAAGGGTCAACCAGTCAAGGAGGCGACTTGTGAGACTGAGGAGGGCATGCGGAGCAGATATCCACACCTATTCAGCACTCCAGGTAGGATTCTAGACCCGTTCTAGGACGAATGTTTGTTTAAGAGGTGGAAAATGTAACGACGCGATCGATCATTTTGCTTGCTAGATCTGCCTCCCCCTAATTAGGACTCCTTGTATGTGCTTTTACAGTTTTATGACTTTCAGGGATAGTTTGCTTAGGTTTGGAAGGGTTCGGATTGAAATCAGAACAATTCCTTAATAGTGGCTTATGATGGCCATGTTTGACTTGGGTCAACATTTTGAGTAAACGACCTTGGAATCGGGATTTGATGGTTCCAATAGGTTCGTATGATGATTTTTGTCTTGGGAGTGTGTTCGGATCGGGTTTCAGGTGATCCGGGAGTGTTTCGGCGCTTAATGTTGAAAGTTGGTTCATTAAAATGTTTTCTAGTTTTTTAAATTTGGTTTGGAGTAGACTTTGGTGTTATTGAGGTCCGTTTGGGATTCCGAGCCTAGGAATAAGTCCGTATGGTGATTTATGACTTGTATACAAAATTTGAGGTCAATTGGAGTTGGTTTGATAGATTTCGGCATCAGTTTTAGAAGTTGCAAATCATTGGTTTCAATAGTCTTAAATTAGGGTGCAATTCACGTTTCAGTATTGTTTGGTGGAATGTGAAGCTTCGACAGAGTTTGGAATGTGATCTAGGACGTGTTGGCATATTTGGTTGAGGTCCTGAGGCCCTCGTGTAGGATTTGGATGGTCGATGGAGCTTGGTTGCACTTTGGCAAAGTGCTGAAGGTTGCTGGTATCTGATGCGTTCACACCTACAGTGGGAGTGGCCGCGGGTGCAGCGCCTTGGTCGTAGAAGCGGAATGGAAAGAAGTTGGCGAGGTTTGCAGAAGCGAGCGACTTTCCACAGAAACGAACTCGCTTTTGCGATGAAGGGATCCACATATGCGAATCGAGGCAGCTTGGTATTGGTCGTAGATGCGCGAGGCAATCCGCAGGCGTAGATGCACAGGTGCGGGCGACAAACTGCAGTAGCGGGCCTGCAGATGCAGCACTTGGCTGCAGGTGTGGCTGGTCGTGGGTCGAGTGCTTTTCGCAGATGCGGACGACTGAGCGCAGAACCGGAGATTTCGACTGCAGGTGCGGATACCGCTGTGTGCTGAAGGGTGCATTTATATCGGGGCTTAGGCTCTTTTTCTCTCATTTTCACTTTGGCACGCCGATTGTGGAGCTCTTTGGAGAGGGATTTTTCACCCATTATCGTAAGGTAAGTAATTACTACTTAATGTGAGTTTAATGGACGGATCTTGGGTAGATTTTAACATATAAATTGTTAAAATTATAGGTTTAGTTGAAAAACCTAGAATTTTTTTTATATAAAAATGAGATTTAACCACAAAAATGATTATGGAAATTGGAACGAATTATATATTTGAGTTCAGGAGGTCATGGGTAACATTTATCTTCAAAAATTTTCGAAATCCGGGCAAGTGGGCCTGAGGGTGAATTTTAGGAATCTTCCAAATTGGGTTGGGTAATCACTTTAATAGTTAAATTATGAACTTTTAAATAATTATTGATTAGTTTGTACAACCTTTGACTAGTTTCAGATTGTTCGGCAATGACTTGAGCCTTTTTAGAGTGATTTGTGAACCGGAAAGTAGACTTGGGAACAAGGTAAGTCTCTTGCCTAGCCTTGTAAGAGGGAATTAACCCCATAGGTATTTAAATTGTTATTTACTACGAATTCTGGGTGCTACATACGCACAAAGTGACGAGAGCCCATGTGTAGCTAAAATTCATGTTATGTCCGGGTAAAAACATATGCCTTTATTATGCTATTACTTGCACTATTTGGACTAAACTTGCTAGTTTAATCGCTCGTATTAATAAGTAAAGACCTTGTTGAAAATCATGTTAAATCGATCTTCATTACTTGGAGGGTTGGTGAAATATTTAATTATTGATGGAAAGTGTTTTCTTTCATGGGCTTACCTCAGAGTCGTAAATATGAAATTCGAAATCCGAAAAGTTTTCCTATTCTTGTGGATCGGGCGAATGTATGTATATATTATATGAATGCATCCATGGATCGGACCGTACAACCTCGGTAGTATATGTACACGATTATTATGGATCGGGTCATACGACCTTGGCATAACTCATGCATGTTGTCACTCGGAGTCCGATTTCACCCGATATGTCTGTCATGACTTGAGGAATTATAATACATGTTACCCGCCCTTATTGACATTTATATGTGACATTTCAGGATTTTAATTGTTATTTGACAAATGGTCATTTAATTATTGCCTCTTATTCCATTATTGATGTTTTTTTTCGTGCTTATTAAATAATCTCGTACGTTAAGTATTTTGCCCACTAGTAGGTGTCGAAATCGACCCTCATTACTACTTATTCGAGGTTAGACTAGGTATTTACTGGGTAGATGTTGTTTATGTGCTCACGCTATACTTCTGCACATATTGTGCAGGTTCTAATGTAGGTGCATCTGGAGTTCGCCCGGGCGCGTATCCACATTACACGGAGGCTTAATGGTGAGCTGCTTTCTTGTGCTCCGTTCTGCAGCACACTAAGCCTTCTCTTGTCATGTTTTTTAACTATTAATGTCTCTTTTGTTTCAGATAGAAGTTCGTAGGGAGTTTTGTATATTCTACTAGATGCTCGTCTTATGACACTGAGTTTTGGAAATTTAGTAGACAGTTATGGGTTTGAACTATTTAATTCATTACCTTACTTCCCCATTTAGTTTATTCTTACATTACCATGCTCATTTACTATTTGTTTCCGAATTTAAATATAAATCAAAGACTTTAAAAATATTAAAAAATGAGAAATTTAATGGGTAGTTCACTGTTGGCTCGCCTAGCAGTGACGTTGGGCACCATCACGGCCTATAGTGGAAATTGGATCGTGAGAGGGACCAACACCGAGATCTACACAAGAACCGCAGAAGTGTTGTATGAGTACAACCAACCCCATGTACTCCGTAAGTGTCGAACCTAACCTCGACAAAGTAGCGACGAGGCTAAGACAAGACACTTACTATAAAACCTGTACGAATAATAATAAAGGAAAGACAGAAATATGGATACTGCAGTAAACTCTTAAGAACGGACCAGAAGATCAACTAAAAGAGAGCCCCTGAATAACATCATCTTAAACCTCATATCACAGTACCGAGAAAAAACACTACAACAACAAACAACTATAACACATTATACCCGGTTGTCGCATGCAACCCGATCACAATATCATTTCACAATATCTGTTGCGGCGTGTAACCCGATCCCAATCATATTAATATATGTTGCAGTGCACAACCTGTTGCCATTATCAATTCCTCTCTATACTGTCACGGCACGCAACTCATTCCCAATATCAACTCATAAACTTAAACAACTCAACACAAGCAATAATGGAATCTCAACACAAAATGGGAAATAAAGCTTACAGAACATCAAGGACTACCAGTATAAACAAAGAATATCCAATACCTCGTAATCACCAACCTTGACAATTCATTAATATGAGAACAACTAAAAGACTCACGAAATCGGATATGTAACATGATATAGTCCAACGAGTAAGGTAAAGACAATAAAGGCAAGTAAAGACCTGAGATAATGAAGATACATAATTAATACAGGTAGGAACATATAGCAGGTAAGTAGATATTGAACAAGACATGAATAAATCAAAAACGGGTAACAGCTAAATGACAGATAACAAGTAGGGCGTGGATAACAAGTAAGATCATGTAGCAATCAAATCACATAACAAGAGATAACATGGAATAAGAGATGGCATAAAGGTAAATAGCCCAGCCCGCATGCTTTAACCCGTGACAGTGCATATACACTCGTCACCTTGCATATACGTCGTTCCCCACATAATTCACGTAACAAATAGACCAACGAGTCCTAATTCCCTTGAGTCAAAGTTAGACACGATACTTACCTCTTTGCGCGACCAACTCAACAATCAACCATGGCTTTTCCTTTCGAACAATCCTCTAAACTAACCAAATCTAGCCAAATATCGTTCAAACAATTCAAAATAAGCTTTAGAAACTACCTGTGAATGAAAAAGGTTCAATTTTGATCATTTTAAAAAAAAGTCAACAAAAGTCAACCCCGGGCTTGCTTGGTCAAAATCTGGGATTCAGACCAAAACCTGATTACCCATTCACACTCGAGCTCGGTTGTATGATTTATTTTAAAATCCGACCTCAATTTGAGGTCTAAATCACAATTTTATAAAATTCCTAAATTCTACCCAAAATCCTGAAATTCCTAGATTTGATGTTAAAAACTCATGAAGTGATTGGAATTGATAGAAAATGAATTACAGTTGCTTAATAATGAGTTTGAGAAGAATAAGTTCTTCAAAAATCACGTCTAGAATGTTTGGGGTTGAGAAATAGAGTAAAATGGGATAAGTCTTGTTTATCTCTTCTTTTACCCAACTGCAGGTATCACTTGTTCGCAAATGTAACGTCCGCAAATGCGGAGCACTGATCACAAATGCGATCAGTTCCTCATAGTATGCTAGGAACTCACATTTTAAAATATATTTTGCACTCTAGTTACTACACTTTTTATTATATTTGAGCCTAATTGCTAGTACTTTATACTTATTACGTGTGTTATGTCGTGTAAGATGCGATTTTGAGTGGAGGAAAAAAGTTTGGAGCTAAAATCGATGATTTGGAGCTTTGAAGTCTGAGTAGAAGTCCAAGGAATTAAGCCGGGATCATGTTCGAGATTCAAGGACCAAGTCTGGATATCAAAATATGAGAACAAAAATTTACTCTGAGAAAATTGCACTACCACGTCGCGGGCGCACCCCAGGGCGCAGGTTGCTAGTGCAAAATTCCTGCAGAATAAAAAAAAAATCAATGCTCTGAAGATCCTCACTGGCGCGGCGCATGGGGCGGAGCACGGCATGCCCTGCCAATGTATTTTCATTGTCCAATTGTGCCACTTCGACTTGGAAAGGGTAGTTTCGTCCGGGCTCGTTCCTACATGGTATAATACATCACAAACACGATTTTAGATGATTTTTTTCCTACGGAAGATTGGAAGAGCATTGGAGACTTTAAAGGCACAAGGATTCATCCTTCTTTCCTCGGCTCAACACCTGAGTTTAGATTGAATTCATGTTTTCTTATTCTTTAACTCCATTTGTGATGACATTCTCCATGATTATGGAGTAGTATACTTTAGGGTTTGATGAATATGGTGTTTGATTGATATTTATAGATTTTAACTCTAGTTATTTTGCATGAATTCGTTTTTGCTAGCTTTGAATTGATTGCAAAATTTGTTCACCAAATTATTTAATCGAAATGGGAATAGCTTGGGTGATTATCTTTGCATTATTTTGTTTGGTTTAATTTAGTGATTCTTTTAAGTAATCGAAAGATCTTGCTGAATTGCTGATTAAATCAAGTTAGGAGAATATTCAAGAGACATTTTCCTAAAGACTAGTCTATTAACGTGTTCTTGCATATGCTCACAGTACTTTATATTAGTTCACCTCGTAGAGTTAAGATTTAATTAGGAGAGGAGTCTTGGATACATGTTTGAGCTAATCATCAAGTGAATTCGTGAGAATCATTAGAATATTAGAGTGAATTGAACTAGAGTTGGATCCCGAATAGCTATCTTGCACCTATCCTATCATGACCCTTATTTCTACCGTTGATTATTTTAGTGTTTTTCAACTTTGGTCTTTCTACGATCAAATATCAATTGCTTAAGTTTTAATTAGTTATTTTTTGTTCGTAATTAATTCAATCAAAGTGTTAATCATCGTGAATAGCTTTTAAGCCAGAAATTACTGGAATAGTGTTTAAATCCAATCCCCATGGAGACGATAATTAAACTATATTATCTTTTTCTACCGAGCATAACACTTCGTTTTGTGTTTTGTGCTCGTCAAATTACGGCGTTGTTGCCGAGGATTGGCAATCAATAGTATTCAAAATAACTTTTGTGCAAATTCAGGAACCAAGTTTGTTTTGTTTCTTACGGTTTTTCTCTTTTGTCTGCAGGCAACATGTTAAGTTCTTTGGTGTATGACTTGATCTTTTTCTAAATAAGGGATCCCATACGATACAGAGGTGGAAAAGTGTCTTTGACAGTTGAGGAAAATGAAAGAACTCACCAAAAATTTTTTGGGACAATCTTCAACCCAAGAACACATGGCTAAGAACGGTGAGGAGGTCGTTGATTTGGCTACAAGGGAAGCCGCCCAATAGAGAGAACAAGCCGCATGGGTAGCAGCTGAAGCAGCCCTTAAAGTTGTTGAGGAGACTTTTGAAGAGGATGGGGGTCGAAGATCCAATCTAAATCGACCCCTAGTTAAAGACCAGTTCAAAAATATAGCTTCCAGGCCTGGGAGAGCATTAGGTGACTATGTCAAACCAGTCTACAATCAGAGGCTATCAAGTGTCAGACCTCCACCCATGGCAGCAAATACTTTTGAGTCAAAGCAAGGCTTGCTGCAAACCATCCATAACAACTGTGTCTTTAGAGAGAAGGTGAATGATGATCCTAAAACTCATTTGATGGACTTTGAGGAAATCATGAACACATTTCAATACAATGGAGTGTCAAAAGATGTAGTCTACTCAAGGGCATTCCCCATTTCACTGAAGGAAGACACAAAGCACTGGCATTGAAATACCAACTGGGTCGATTAGGACATGGAAGATATGACGAAACAGTTTCTTGACAAGTACTTTTCAGCTGCAAAAACTGTGAAATTCAGAAGGAAAATCCACAAATTCTGCCAGAGGAAACTGAAACGGTCTTTGAAGTTTGGGAAAATTCAAGGAGATAGTAAGAAAGTATCAGCATAATGGAATCGAATTATGGATGCAACACCAGGACTTTTGGAATGGACTGACACCTTCCTCACGACGAACTCTGAGTACTGCAGTTGGAGGTCCTTTAATAAAGTAAACTCCTGAGTAGATTATTTCAATGCTTGATAAGCTTTCTGAAGATGCTAAACAATGATCTGCTGAGAGTAATGATAGAATAAAATCAGCTGGGTTCACCAGGTAGACTCTAACACATAAGTGCAAGCACAATTAGATACCATGGCCAAAGAGATAAGAAAGTTGACCTTAGCCAAGGTCCAGAGCCAGCCATCATCAGTTTGTGACTTTTGTGTAATGGGTGATCCAACACATGAGTGTCAAGTTTCAACTACAAATGAAGTAGTAAATGCTTTGGGAAGATTTGATAGAGGCAACAACCAAAGTGACAATAATTTTAACTCTACGAGGCAGAGGCACCCAGGCTTTTCTTGGAGTTCACCAAGTTGTAGTCTTAACTCATGACAGCAAAATAATCCGAGACCCTAGGGACAAGGATCTCCACGATTTCAAAATCAGTAGGGCAGCAATATCAACCTCCACAATCTAATTAGTCTAGCATGGAAGATCATATGAAGGTCTTTATTATAAAGAAAGATGAGAGGCTTGAGACTTATGCACAACTATCAGAGAACAGGGCACAACCGTTTGAAACTTGGAAAGACAGGTGAGGCACTTGCTAATCTATTATCTGATAAGGTTCCAAGAACTCTCCCTGCTGATATAGTGAAAGGAATCAAAAAGAAACAATCAATGTTGTATCCTTGAGAAGTGGGCAAGTATTGAAGGAACCCATAGAAAAATAAAAAGGTGAATTGTTTGAAAGACAAGTAGATATTGTGGAGGAGCAGAAAAATCACAATAATCAGGAAGGTGAAGTGAGGGTAGAACTGTATGATGGTTTGAAGAAGAAGGGAAGGACAAGAGCTATGAAAAGGAAGAAAGATGGGAATTCAATGAATGAGGAGACTGAAGATAGTAAATATATGCCTGTTCTACCTTCCCCTAGAAGCAAAGAAGAGAGAATCTGGACAAACGATTCGGCAATTTTCTAGAACTGCTCAAGCAGGTGCATGTTACTATACCTTTCACAGAGGTGCTTTCACAGATTCCAGCCTATGCTAAGTTTCTCAATGAGATATTGTCCAATAAGTGGAAAGTGGAAGAGATATCGGTTGTCAAGCTCACAAAGTATTGTTGTGCCATTCTGCAAAATAAGCTCCCCCAAACGCATGGAGATCCAAGGAGTTTTACTATACCTTGCTCTTTAGGGAGTACTAAATTTGAAAAATCTTTGTGTGATTCAGGTGCCTCTATTAATCTTATGCCTTTATCTATTTTCAGAAAATTGGAGGGAGAGATTGAGGAAATCAGATCTATACCTGTGTCATTGCAGCTGGCGGATTAGACCACAATCATACCTGAAGGAATAATGGAAGATGTGCTAGTTCGGGTGGATAAATATTTGTTCCCTGTGGACTTCATCGTGGTGAATATAGAAGAGAATAAGGAAGTCCCTCTGATTTTAAGGAGACCTACCTTGGCTACTGGCAGAGCTATTCTAGACATTCAGGAAAGGCGGTTCATGCTAAGAGTGGAGGAAGAAAGAGTGGTGTTCAATATAAAGGAAGCAATAGGGGTACCTAAAGACGAGTCGACTGCACAATCTGAGTTCAAGGCAAAGGCCCTAAAAGATATAGATGGAGAGGATAAGTATGATAAGTGTGGGTTGTACCCGAAGAAGGCAGAAAAGAAACTTTCATCATGGATGCGTGCACTAGGTCGGGCGTGCAAAGTGGATCCCGACTTCGATTTAGTCCCA
The DNA here is from genome assembly GCA_002018475.1 of Nicotiana obtusifolia. Lineage (NCBI taxonomy): Eukaryota > Viridiplantae > Streptophyta > Magnoliopsida > Solanales > Solanaceae > Nicotiana > Nicotiana obtusifolia. Next base: position 94,212 of record MCJB01004559.1, read on the forward strand.
AACTAGATGATGAGTTTTCTTTACCTCTTTCTTTTTATTTGTGTATCATGGGGACACTCCACAATTGTGTGGGGTGTAGATATGTATATGTATATATGTTTTTTTTCTTGTTGTTGCTAGTATTTTGATGAGTACAAAAAAAAGGTAAAATTTTTTGAATTTTCCCGATGATGATTTCCTCGACTGTCTTCTTGAGAGATCTAAGTCGAAGAAAATAAAGTTTTATTTTCTTAGGTAATGTATCAATTCCCCCTCAATTTTTCTTTATGCCCCAGTTCTTTTCCGAGGGCTTTTCTTGAACCGAGTGTAGTTAGTTTTTCGTTTGTTAGGAATAGTGAAGTCTTGTATTATAGTGTTAAACGGAGATGGCTTTTCTTGACTTTGTTGTGTCTTGAGAGTAGTGAGCGCCTTTATTGTGGCGCCTAGGCTTAGTTCTTGACTCATGGATAATTACCTTAATTTGTTTGATCTCGACTTTGCTTAAATGCTTTGACTAGAGAGTCGGGATATATCCGATCCTAAGTCAGTTATGCGCCAATATGTGGGTGAGGTTGTTATTTATATATTGTGCATGTCAGTTGATGTCTAGAACTTGCCCCATGTTTGCAAAGCGAGATAGCAGTCTTGTTCAGTCTAGGAAGTGATATATGCATTCCTTTGTTGAGTTAGTTAGCCCCTTTGAGCATGTAATCCTATTTCTTTGGCAACCATACTACAAGCCTGACCCCTTTATTTGAATTAACTATTTTTTTGAACCTGTTACCTCTTTTGAGCACTTGAAATTGTTATGAGCTTGTTAAAATTTAAGTAGAGGTATGGTTTGGGTTTTGAGTGGAATTGAGAAACATGGAGAAAGGTTCACTGTTTGAAAATTTGTGAGAGCTACTGGTAAGGAAGTGAAGGAAAGGAAAAAATGAAGTTGCCTGAGGAAAAAATCAAAACTTCAAAAAGAAAAGGAAAAGAGTTGTGTGTGTATTTAAAACGTTTAAATATTTTTAGCATGATACGTTAGGTAAGTTGTCTGATAAAAAGGTCATCTCTATGTAAAGTATAGTTTGATTGCCGGATACGAGCAATGGTTTAAGTGTTGGGTGTTGATTGTAGGCTAGGAACTCACATTTTTAATTTTATTTTGCACTCTAATTACTACAGTTTGATTATATTTGAACCTAATTGCCAGTACTTTGTACTTATTACGTGTGTTATGCCGTGTAGGATGTGATTTCGAGTGGAGAAACAAGTTTGGAGGTAAAATGGATGATTTGGTCCTATGAAGCCTGAGTAGAAGCCCAAGGAATTAAGCCGAGATCATGTTCGAGATTCGAGGACTAAGTTTGGATATTAAAAGATAAGAAAACACAGGGTAGTTTCGCTCGGGCCCGTTCCTACATGGTATAAATAAATGAAAAATACGATTTAGAGGATTTTTGACCTGCGAAAGATTGGCAGAGCATTAGAGACTCTAAGACACAAGGATTCTTCGTTCTTTCCTTGACTCAACACCCGAGATTGGATAGAATTCATGTTTTCTCATCTTTCTTTCCTTGACTCAACACCCGAGTTTGGATTGAATTCATCTTTTCTTATTCGTTAACTCTATTTGTGATGATTTTCTCCACGATTATGGAGTAGTTTACTTCAGAGTTTGACGGATATGGTCTTTGACTGATATTTGTGGATTTTAACTCTAGTTATTTTGCATGAATTCATTTCTGGAGCTTTGAATTGATTGCAAATTTTGTTCGCCGAATTATTTAATTAAAAGAGGAATAGTTTGGGTGATTATCTTTGCATTATTTTGTTTGGTTTAATTTAGTGATTCTTTTAAGTAATCGAAAAAGCATGTTGAATTATTGATTAATAAAAGTTAGGAGAATATTCGAGAGATGTTTTCCTAATGACTAGTCTATTAACGTGTTCTTGCATATGTTCATAGTGCTTTATATTAGTTCATATCGTAGAGATAAAATTTAATCGAGAGAGGAGTCTTGACTACACGTTTGAGCTAATCATCAATTGAATTCCTAAGAAACATTAGAACGCTAGAGTGAATTGAACTAAAATTGGATCCCGAATAGCTATCTTACACCTATCCTATTACGACCCTTATTTCTCCCATTAATTATTTCAGTGTTGCTCAACTCTTGTCTTTCTGTGACCAATTATCAATTGCTTTAGTTTTAATAGTTAATTTTTTTTCATAATTTTTCCAATTAAAGTGTTAACCATCCTGAATAACGTTTAAGCCAGAAATTACTGGAACACAATTTACATACAATCCCTGTGAAAACGATAATTAAACTACACTATCTTTGGCTAGCGAGCATAAATTTCGTGTTGTATTTTTGCGCTCATCAGTTCCTCAGGTCCCCAAAAGTCGAAAAAAGCGACAGAAGTCTCGCAAATGCGAGGAGTCTGCTCATCGCAAATACGAGCTATGTTTCGCATTACTAAAGCTTCCAGCCCCCTATTTCCTAATCGCAAAAGCGACTCCATGGTCGAAAATGTGACCACCTACTGCCTGCAAATGCAAAAATTTTCTTTGCAAATGCGAAGGCCTAGTCCCCAATCAATGCTCACAAATGTGATCGCTTGAACGCAAATACGAGCCAGATCTCACAAATGCAAGATTTGCAACCGAACACCAACAACTGGAATGCACCAGCTATGCCAAACTCTTCTGAAACACTTCCAAAACTCTTCTGAGCCCCTTGGGTTCCAAACCGAACATGAACGCAAGTGGAATAACATCATACAAACTTGATCGCTACCTAAAATCATCAAAATAACATAAAATGACAGGAATCGATCATCAAAACTCAAGAATTTTCAACTCTAATCTCATTTTCACAAGTTTTCACATAATACGCTGAAATGCGCTCGGGTCGCCCCGGACCCTAGCCAAAAGTGCATGCAAGTCCAAAATATCATACGAACCCACCAGAATTGTCAAAACACCTATCCGAGGTCGTTCATCAAGAATGTTGACCGTGGTCAACCCAAATCACATTTTAAGCCAAAAATTACTTATTCTTCAAATTATTACGTAAAAACTTTTTGAAAAATGACATGGAGCACACACGCAAATCAAAAAAATATTTAATGGAGCTACAAGAGGTCTTAGAACACAAAAATCAAGGCTAGTGCTCAAAACGACCTATCGGGTCGTCACATTCTTCACCTCTAAAAGAAACGTTCAACCTCGAACAGGAATACAAAAGTGCCTGAACTATTAAAAAGGTGAGGGTATCAACTATGCATATTGGGATCGGACTCCCACATAGCCTCCTCAATCGGCTGACCTATCCATTGCACTTTAACAAAAGGAAACATTTCGATCTCAACTTACGAACCTGCCGATCTAGAACAACCACCGGCTCTTTCTCATAGACTAAATTTTCATCAAGTTGCACCGTGCTGAAGTCTAAAATATGTGATTTGTCCTCATGGTACAATCGAAGCATGGAAAAGTGAAATATCGTATTTACCCCTGCTAGGTTAGAAGGCAACTCAAGCCTATAAGAAACCTCCCTAACTCTCTCCAAGGTCACAAACGGGTGAATAAACCTCGGGCTCACCATGTAAGCCACATATCGAACCTCTCGGTCCGCATAAATCTTCTGCCTGGACTGAGCTGTACGAAATTTCTTCTGAATCACCTTAAAATTTTCCATAGCATCACAGGCCATACAGTGCCCAACTATCTAGACTCCCCGATCTCAAACCAACCAATCGGCTAATGACATCGCCTCTGATATAAGGCCTCGTACGGAGCCATCTAGATGCTTGACTGATAGCTATTGTTGTAGGCGAACTCCTTTAGAGGTAAGAACCGGTCCCATGAACCTCCGAAATCAATAACACATGCACGTAAATATGTCCTTCCAAATTTGAATGGTGCGCTCAGATTATCCGTCCGTCAGAGGATTAAATTGCCTTACTCAGCTCGACCCGCGTGCCTAACTCACGCTACACGGCTCTCCAAAATACAATGTGAACTGCGTGCCTCGGTTAGAAAGGATGGAAATGGGCAAGCCGTGAAGGCAGATAATCTCCCGAATGTAAATACGAGCCAACCGCTCCGTAGAATAGAAAGTAACCACCGAAATAAAGTGTGCTGACTTAGTCAACCGGTCCACAATAACCCAAAATACGTCATATTTCCTCAAGGTTCGTGGTAAGCACACCACAAAATCCATAGTGATGCGCACCCACTTCCACTCTGGTATCTCCAATCTTTGAGTCAATCTACCCAGTTTCTGATGCTCGTACTTCACCTGTTGATCCTTGAAACATCAAGAGTCATAAGAAACAATAACTTTCTTCATTCTCCACCACCAATAGTGTTGTTTCAAGTAACGTACATCTTCGTGATGCCTGGGTCAATAGAATAAGGAAAACTATGAGCCTCCTCAAGGATCAACTCTCTCAACCCATGAGTATTTGGAACATAATCCGACCACGAAGCCGCATAACACCATCATCTCTAATCACAACCTCCTTAGCACCACCTTGTTACTCATGTCCTTCAATACCAACAAGTGAGTATCATCAAAGGCGAGCCTTGTACGCTCCAACAATGATGGTTTTGCCACAACACAAGCAAGAACCCGTCAAAGCTCCGAAACATCCAATCTCTCAAATCGATTGGCCAAATCCTATACATCCATGGATATTGGCCTCTTTGCTACCGGTAAATATGCCAAACTGCCCATGCTCTCCAACTTCCTACTCAGTGCATCAGCAACTATATTGGCCTTTCCCGGATGATATAATATGGTGATATCATAGTCTTTCAACAAATCTAACCTTCTCCGATGCCGCAAATTAAGGTCTTTCTACTTGGACAGGTGCTGGAGACTCTAATGGTCGATATAGACCTCATATGGAACACCGCATAGATAGTGCCTCCAAATCTTCAGCACGTGAACAATGCTTGCCAACTCTAAATCATGCATAGGGTAATTCTTCTCATAAACCTTCAAATGTTGAGACGCATAAGCAATCACCCTACTGTCCTACATCAACACTGCGCCTAGCCCAATACGCAATGCATTACAATACATGGTGTAAGATCTCGAACCTGTAGGCAACACCAACAATATGGTTGTAGTCAATGCAATCTTGAGCTTTTGAAAGCTCAACTCACACTCATCAGACCATCTGAAAAGAGCACCCTTCTAGGTCAACTTGGTCAATAGGGCTGATATAGATGAAAACCCCTCAACAAACTGACGATAATACCCCGCCAATCCCAAGAAGCTCCGAATATTTGTAGCTGAAGTAAGTCTAGGCCAGTTCTGAACTACCTCAATCTTCTTAAGATCTACCTTAATGCCCTCGGAAGATACAATGTTGCCCAAAAAGGCAACCGAGCCATGAGTCACTTTCTACTCCAATCGATGCAACCCTAGCATGGTTAATGTAACAGTCTTGCTGTGACAATCCATAATAGCATGATACGGAAACAACTAATCCATGCCCAAAATCACGTCGAAATCCACCATATCAAGTAATAGAAGGTCAACCCTAGTCTCATAGCTCCGAATGGTAACCAAACAAGCATGACAAACCCGGTCTACCATAATAGAATCCTTGATATACATAGAGACATAAATAGGAGCACTCAAAGAATCACGAGACATATCCAAATATAAAGCAAAATAGGATGACACGTACAAATAAGTGGAACCCGGATCAAATAAAATGGATGCATCTCTATGGAAAACTAGAACAATACCTGTGATGATCGCATCTGACGACTCTACCTCAGGTCTAGCTGGAAATGCATACCAATGGGCTGAGCCCCACCAATATGGCATGCACCTCTCGGATAGCCTAGCTGGCCTCAAGCTCTAATGGTTTGACAACCACCTCGGGCTGCCAGACCCCTGCCTCTAGCTAGTCGAGCGAGCAGTGGAGCAGCCGGTGCTGGAATCATGGCACGAGTACCCTGTTGTGATCTGTTGTTCCTCAATCTAAGGCAATACCTCCTAATATGACCTGCATCACTGCACTCAAAGAAACTCTGTGGCTGGCGTAACTACTTAGTCTATTATGATCCCTAATGACCCGAATGACCACCATGGTAACTCTATAGTGGTAGTGCACTAATAGGAGCTGAAGTTGTGCCGAATACTGGCTGCTCAAGATGAAACCCATAAGAACCAGGATTGCCCGAAGCATTATGTGACACCTAAAGCGCTGACTGAATCGGCCTGGGATTATGTCCTCTACCAAATAAATCCCTGCCTCTAGGCACCACTAAAACCACCAACATAATGAGGCCTCATCTCAGATGCCGCCTCTTTGCCCTGACCACGAATCTTCTCGATCCGTCTAGCAATCTTTACAACCCGATTGAAAGTAATATCATCCTCAGTCTCTTTGGCCATCTGCAATCTAATACCATAAGTAAGGGCATCTATAAATCTCCTCACATTCTCCCTCTCAGTAAGGATCAAGATAACTACAAGGCAAGATAGGTCCACTAATTTAGTTTCGTACAAGGTAACAGTCATACTACCCTACTGTAGACGCTCAAATTGGTTGCGGTAGTCCTATCTCAAAGTAAAAGGGATAAACTTCTCCAAAAATAACTGTGAGAACTAATCTGTATTGAGTAGAGGTGAAGCTGTTGGTCTGCCTCGAACATAGTCCTGCAACCACCTCTTGGAGGAATTGTGCATCCGAAATACTGCAAAGTCAATTCCATTGGACTCCACAACATCCATGTTGCACAATAGCACATGGAAACGATCTAAGAAATCTAGTGGGTCCTTAGAAGGTGTACCACCAAAATGCATAAGAAAGAGCTTGGTGAACTTATCCAACCTCTTCAGCCCCTTGGACGACATAGCGGTTCCCTCCCTAGGCTGTGTAGAAATAATCGGCTGAGCTGCTCTAACTTTTGGGACTGCTGGAGTCTGATATATGTGAGCCATCTTCTCTGATGTTTGAGTAGTAGGAGTCTGGGCTCCTCCCCCAGCCTGAGAGATGGCTGGTGCTCCAGGAAATGCACCAGCTTGGGTCACGCTCTCCATAAGAACGACCAGACCAGCTAGAGTGTCCTAAAGTATAGGGGTAGTAGTGAACCCTTCTAGGACTTAAGGTAGGTGCTGCTGCACGGGCTCTAGGCTGAGCTCTACCTCTCCCTCTGGCTCGACCTCGGCGCCTACCCCTGGTAGTGTCTGCAACTTGGGGCTCCTACTCTTGCTCAGTTGTGGATGTTGTGCAAATCCTCACCATCTGCGAGAGAACAATAATAGAATGGTTCAAACTTCAACAATAGAATAAAGTTGCACGATGGACAAAGAAAGAAGTGAAATTTCTTAAAGCCTTGTAGCCTTTAGATGATAAGCATAGACATCACTGTAGCAATCCTCCAGACTCTACTAAGCTTGCTCACGACTCGTGAGACCTAGGCAACCTAGTGCTCTGATACCAACTTGTCATGACCCAAAACCCCAACCATGGGGCCGTGATGGCGCCTAACATCCACTTGCTAGGCAAGCCAATCCTTTCGAAGGGAGGAACAGTTTACCAAATATGTGTGAGTCGTTTCCATCTTCGTCTTCCTTAGCTAAAATGAATATGTCACCTATCCTATACAAAACCCAGTCCAAAAAATATGATTACCTTTACGAAGTAGATATATTACCAGACGAACAAAAAGTGTCTTCCACTGAACTACCCCTCATAAATCCTTACTCAACCTTCGCCAAAAAATCATTTGCCCCATGGACCCAAATACGTTCCCTTGTCCAACATAGACCAAAAGGAGTCAAAGAATATGTTGCTGCGTCAAAACTTGACTAGCATCCTATCCTCGCCACCAAAGAAGAACAATTTATCACCCTTCAAATCCCAGACGATTTTCCCAAGCAATGGAGAGAGCATGGGTTTACCCATATCCATTTTGGTGCCATCCGAATTGCTCTAACCTATCACGGAAGAAAAGGTCAGCCGGTGGTAGCTAGACTTTCTCTTGTCAATACCAGATATTTGGAGTACCAACATGCAAACTTGGGTACTGCCGAAGTCACTTTGAATGCCGGGACTGTTTTCATAACAATCTTTCCAAACTTCAACATGTCTCTCTATGAACCCTACTTAACCGAAGCTCTTAAAATCCAAGTCCAAATCCAAGGAGCCCCTCAAGCTAAAGATTCCATACAAGCTACTCTTCACCACCAAATGGCATGGCGAGTCCAGAATCACGCCATGGATCTCTGTCTTCCAGGAGGAGAAAATGCTCTTCTCCTAAACATTGATGCCACTAAAGGAAATACCATGTGCACCCAAATACCCAGACAAATTTCAAGAGATGAACTTGTCAAAATTATTCCTGATTCCTGGATCACAAATTATGAAAAGTTAAGAGAATCAGAGGAATCCCTACAATCTGGTGAACCAACCTTTATCAAAAGAAATGACAAAACCGTTTGCATAAGCTTCGACCATTCCTACCTCAAAAAACCCAATAAAACCATCTTTTCCTGCCAAATGATCCAACCCAAAGATACAACAGATACATACCCTGAACCTGATACAGAGCTCTTTTGGAACATACGAAGCATCATGGAAGAACATGATTGGTGTCGAACTTTCGACAAAAATGGATCAAAAATTTGGTGGTTCAAATGCCCCTTTACGGGACACTGCCCTTGGGATCTTGATTGCGACTGTCAAGACTGTTTCGAAGATCCAAATGGAGAATACTATGAAGAAAAGTGCAGCCTCAACAAAACCAAACCAAAATCCAAGAAAAAGGGCAAAACCACTGAAAAACTATTTCGAACCAGATATGAAAATAAAGACCCTTCAATTGGCTCATTAAGCCGTCCAGGTAAATATGAATTTCTTGTCAGTTACAAACCCCATGAAAGGCCAAAATTACCAGAAAAATTCACTCCAAGTTGGGAGGATAATGAAACTACACCCAAACCCGAGTCACCACCAGTCCATACTTCAACCCAAAAAGCCACCTGATCCTAAAACTCCACCAATTCCGAAAATCAAAAATCCCCCGTAATCACAGATATTCATGTTAAGTTCTTCAAGCTCCAGCCATACCCACGATTTTCCTTCACTACAACCTTTTGAAAAAGAGGGAATTATCCATGCTCCAAAAATTCTCAAGAAAAACGTAGTGCTGCCTACTGGAGAAAAACCCCCAACAAGTGACATCGAGGCGACAATAAACTGGCAATCCGAAAACTCCATCTGCCAAAACAAAGTCCTGACCAATATTGGCAACACTATAAAAAAACGGGGCTCATACACAAAACAAAATGATGAGCAAGGTGGAAACAATTGATAAAAAGATGGAGCAAACATCGTCTCGCCATGAAGGACTAATCAAAGCATTGGAGCTAAGGTTGGCAAATCTACAATATGAGATTTGTCCGCCAGGAACTTCACTCTTCCACTTCTTCCAACAACAATAAAAGGAGACGGTTTCCATCAAAGAACAGATTCAGCTCCTGAGAAATGATCACCTAAAGTCACAAACAACCCCAATTGTCACCTCAAAACCTACCTTTTTCCCGATGTCTCCACAACCATATTCCCCACCTAAGTTAGACAACACCTTTTCTACTTTTCCATCTGCCTCACGGAATCCATTCTCCTTCACCCAACCCGTGACTCTTCCGAAGACGATAATCCATGACGAACTCTTCCGAAGACGATAATCCCCCAATATTTGTCAATCAGCCAAGAGAGCCAGAGGTATCTGAGATAGATGACGAACAAGAAGGCATGACAGATGAGCCGATCCTAGAAAGAAGATATGATCCCATGGCGTCCAAGCCAGTTGGAACTGGTTTCCATACTTTCACCTTAGACGACGTCAAGGTTTCAAAATGGCCTCAAAGGATCCAAGACTTCTATACTTGGATGGTGACCAAAAATTTGGTAGAACGAGAAAAGTATGTCATCTTGTCAGAACTCACTTCACGATTCTCGGGAATCCTCAGAGATTGGTGGAACTCACTTGGATTTCAAGACAAGAATATGTTTCTTACCTCCCAAGATTTTTCCTTCAACATCCGGATCCTACATGAAGTTTTCTGCGGAGATACTGGCCAAAGACAGGAGAAAATGCGAAGACAACTCTTCGAGATGAAGTGTGTGTCATTCGACAGAAATGACATTGACAGACACTTTCAAAAAATGGCCAAGATATACTTTGAGATAGGCGGAGACATCAATCTGAAGCAAGCCTTCGTCTGTTCCCTTCCAAAATTGCTAGCAAGCCGAGCCATGACCATTATTGAAGAAAAGTTCCAGTCCATAACCATCCCACAAATTGGTTACATCAGGCAGGCTATTTTCGTCGCATTGGATGACATTTGTACAAAGCGCTCAGCCTTAAAGTAAATTATCCAGCACAATCCAGTGCTTGACAAAGCATGCCGCAAAACTGATCTAATCACCGGATTAGGATGTTCCTGCAGCTCGTCCAGACGACGGAAAGAATTCAGGAGATTCAGATGGCCAAGAATTCCAGATGGACGTTCAAGATCCAAAAGGCGCACAAAATATTTCAGACGCAGAAGGCCAGGAAATTTTCACAAGAAGGATAGATGCTTTATTTGCCACAAAATTGGACATTTTGCAAAAAAATTTCCCCAATCAAGAAGATCTGTCAAACTCCTGGAAGAGATTGAAGATTACACTGGCATACATCTTGTAAAAGAAGAAGACCTTGAATCCATATTCTCTATGGATGATGAACCTAATGAAGAAACTATATTCTCTCTCGATATCTATGAAGATCAAGGCAATAATCAGTACCAAATTTCAAAACCAGTGATCGAGGCCCGAGAGGAGATCAATGCTCTCACGGTCGTACCTCAAGTAGAACTCAAAGTCTATTCATCCAAATGGGATAAACCAGCTCGAGTTATTGCTTTCATCGACACCGGAGCTGCATCCTCACTCATAAATCCTGTTGTTTTCCCTGAAGATCAATGGGTGCCGCATTTCTTTCAATACTGCATCAAATGCTATCTTAACAAGAACTGTCATTACAAAGCACCCAATCACGATTGAGTTCTTCCCAGCATTGAAGTACAGAACCAAGCTGCTAGGATCTGATGTGCCAGGAAAAGATCTTATTATTGGATTTGACATTTATAGGCAGCTTAAAGATCAACTCCAGATCAAGGCCAACAGGATAGCTTTTAAAAAGCAGTTCAGACCTTATTCTGAAATTCCAAGGCTATTCTAAATCACCGATGACGAACAAATCAAAGAGATTGAGCAGAAACTCATTAAACATTCATGTGCTGAATCCCACAAGGATTTCATGAAGAAAGGAAAAAGCCCGTTATGGAAAAACCAAGAGTTTTTTATCAAGCTCCCTTTCAAGAAAAATGAAAACATCAATTCGACAAAAGCCAGTCACTCAGGAATGAATCCAGATCATCTTCAGCTTGCAAAGAAAGAATGCGAAGAACTTTTGGAATTTGATCTGATCGAACCATCGGATTCACAATGGGCATGCGAGGCATTTTATGTCAACAAAAGAGCTGAGCAGACAAGAGGAAAACTCAGGTTAGTTATTAATTNAGATGCCGAGCAACATTATCATTCCACCTTCAAGGAAATTCTTGCAGTAAAGAATGGAATCAAGAAATTCAATTTCTTCCTTATCCATACAGAATTTCTAGTGGAAATGGATATAAAAGCTTTCCCAAAAATGATCCGGATAAATTCAAAAATTATCCCCAATCCTCAGATTCTCAGATGGGCTCAATGGTTTTCTCCATACAAGTTTCAAGTCAAGCACCTGAAAGGAAAGGATAATATCCTCGCAGATTTTCTATCGCGACCGGAAGAATTCTCAAAAAGATTTTCCCCAGCAAAACTGAAGCCAAACAGCCACATCTTTATGTTTTCAAATACACTGGGAACTAGTTCATTGAAGCTAACAGATCATCCACCGGAGCTGTTCAACCTCATGGATCCCTTTGATCCGTCAATTATTATGGAAAGAAGAATTTATTATGAGCTCCAAGTTTTCCGGCAATATGGAGTATCCATTCTCAAACCTTTTGGTGTCAATCCAGAAAATCCATTTTGCCATATATTCATAGCTCAAGCCAAGGATTTTCCACAGGAACTACTATGGTTTTTCTGGTACCTATGCCATCAGTATTATATTTTCATGGAATTCAAGTGCAACGTCTTCAAGGATTTTGATGCCATTGCACCAGCCCTTAGAATATTCTTACTATGGTTCAAACCTAGAAGATATTGGATTAAATGTTTCAGCGATTCCTATGCAGCAAAATTATTCATGTTTCATAGGCCAGTAAAGATTATTAATGGAAAAGTCCAGGCGCAAGCAGAAGCATCATTCTGGTGGAAATTTCCCATGTCCATTTTATCCATGGAGGAAGAGTATAGCGAGGCACAAAGAATCATTTTCCAGCAAAATAGGTGCATCCCAAAAGAGATATGGCCAAAAGAATGGGCAAGCTGGAATTATACCAGTACACATCCTCACTGGGAAAGAGTCCGGGAAGCTGCAAAAGAATATCAAACACCATATGAAGTCATCCGAGAAAGGATCACTGACGACATTTCCCGATTAAAGTTGCGGATTACATCTCTCAGTCCAAAGGGAAAGGAACATAGCAGTGACGAACCGTCAAGTTCCAGGCGCTACTTCACAAGGTCTTCGAAAAGATGCCTGGAAGACAATTCAATGATCGATAAAGGATAATTGCCTCAATCCTTGCTAATCCCACCTTAATCCTCCATTACCGACCAAAAAATCCTCAAAAATATCCTACCCATGCCAAGACAAATTCCCACATCTTTCCATACTAGCCGGGCCCTACTTCTCGTTGTTTTCCTACCATAATCATCCAAAAACTCTCAAAACATATCCTACCCATGCCAAGACGAATTTCCACATCTTTCCATGCTATGAGGGCCCCATTTCACCTTGTTTTCACATGCTTTCACATGCCTCCACATGCTTCTTCACATGCAACACAATACAGCCACATGCCGTCACATGCTTTCACATGCTACACCATGTATATTTCACCCCGTTCACATGCTTTCAAGTGTTTTTTGAGTGGTTTGCCTAAAGTCCTTCACATGCCAAGAAGGACCCGCATGTAGATAAGTTTGCCATGTAAGATAGGTTTGCTTTATCTAGAATGTTTGTCTTGTAATAACCTCCTAGTCCTATATAAAGGAGGGCTTGTAGTAGTTGTAGAATCATCTTATAATCATCTTGTAATCGTCTTGTAATCATCTTGTAATCATCTTGTATTCCCATCAGAAAATTACCTTGTACAAGTTCAGAAAATCCTCTTGTAAAAAACCCTAGAGTCATCCTAGAATTTTTCTTGTAATTTTCGTGCACTCTTTGTAAATCTCTTGTGATATATTACATATGAGTTCTTTCTAAATTTCCCTCTTGTTCTTCCTTTCGAATGGATGGAAAGGTCGGTCCATGTATGAAAATAGAGTAAGTGTACTCTTTGAAAGTTAGCTTGTTGTAGTACGGTCCATGTATGAAAATAGAGTAAGTGTACTCTTTGAAAGTTAGCTTATTGTAGTGTGAAAGTTTCCCGAGTTATGAACAGCTAACGTCCTAGTACAAAAGTTTTCTGAGTTGTGTAGCTTGGCAAGGTTGAAGCCAGCCCCCTTTGTAGGAAAACTTTTGCGATTATAAACAAATTAACTATTTGTGTAGCTTTGCAAGAGCCAGCCCCTTGGTGTAGCTTGGCAAGAGCTAGCCCCCTTTTTGTAGGGAAACTTTCGTACCTATGATTAAGCTTGCTTTCCTCGAGTCTCTTGCTTTGTTTCTCGTACTGTGGTGTCGTTCCTACGATTAGGCTTGCTTTCACGGAGTCCCTTGCTTTGTTCCTTATACTGTGGTTCTCGTTTGGGATGCACCTATTTTGCTGGAAAATGATTCTTTGTGCCTCGCTATACTCTTCCTCCATGGATAAAATGGACACGGGAAATTTCCACCAGAATGATGCCTCTGCTTGCGCCTAATAGTTTAAAAGTATTTAATTAACGATTGGTAAAAACTGAAATACATCTGATAAATCCATAATTAACACGGTGTATACTAATCCTAGAAATTTAGTGTCACCGGTACATAAGCAACTAGAATACTACAAATTTAGTCTAAATAAAATACTACTATTTGAAACAAAATAAACAGTAAAGACAAAATAGAAAAGGACTTCAAGAACTGGCGAACGTAATAAATGAGAAGTAAATGACACTCCCACCATCTGAATGCTGCCCCCAATGGCTGAAAAGTAGTAAATGAGACTCCACTAGTCTCCAGAATACTTTTCGTGCGAAGAATCCGCTTGCACCTGTCTAAGAAGTCCTGAGCATCCTCTTGACTCATCCCCACTGAATGCCAGAGGCCTGAGACTCCCAAACCACTCTAGCCTCTTTTGCTCCTCGTCACTCATTGGTGGACCCACCTGCGCTTGAGTAATTGCAACCTGCTGGGCTGGTAGTATTCCCAGTGTCTGAAATCCCTGAACCACCTATTCTCGAGTACGAGTGGAAGGAGTCTGAGCACCTCCTCCGGCTTGAGAAGTGGCTGGTGCGGCTGGAATTGAAACTGCCTGAGAAAGGCTAGTGCATACAGCCAATATATGGGCCAGAGCCTCCGGAAGGCCTGGAATCACAATGGGCGCAGATGGTCCTACTGACTCAACCACATCTATTATCTGCTCCAGAGCTGGAGCAACTTGTGGCTCCACGGGTGCTGCTCTAGCTACTCTACGAGCTGCACCTCGGCCTCTACCACGGCCCCAGCCTCTCGTGGCCCTAGCTGGTGGTACTGGTGGCCATCCGCCTGATTCGGTAGCACGTGTCCTTAGCATCAATGAAAGAATAGAGTGATAAAAGTTTAGTTTCCGGAATCAACAAATTCGCACGACAAAAATACAAGAAAGTGAAGTTTTCCTAATGGTTCGGTAGCCTCTCGAAGATAATACATGTGTCTCTGTACCGATCCACAAGACTCTACTAAACCTGCTCATGACCCGTGAGACCTATGTAACCTAGGCTCTGATACCAACTTGTCACGATCCAAGTCTCAACATGTCGTGATGGTGCCTATCACAGTACTTGCCAAGCCGATAATCACAAAATAACAACACATTTAAATTTAAAAGAATGATATATTGAGTTTAATAGTAAAATCTCATAAATAACCGAAAGGAATAATTGCGACTCAGATACAAAATCCTCAAAGATCCGGGTGTCACCGAGTTAATGAGCTACTATATGACACCACAGCCAAAAACTTCTAACACAACTGTCTGGAAAGAAAGAACAGTGCTAAATAAAGTGAAAAGAAGGAGAGTCGAGGTCTGCGGACACCAAAGCAGCTACCTCAAATTCTCCAAGCAGGTAATGCCCAAGTCTAGCAACCACCAGGTTCAGAGGTACCTGTATCTGCACACGAAGTGCAGAGTGTAGTATGAGTACAATCGACCCAATGTACTCAATAAGTTATAGGACTAACCTGCCTGAAATCAGTGACGAGCTTAGAAAGTTTTAGTCCAAACCAAATGATAACAATGCAGATATAACAGGAAAAATGACAGTAATAACTCTAGAAATCTCATAATCAGTTTGTACATAGTATAGAAATGTAGACATGCAATTAAGTTTAACAGTTTAAGTTCGGCACTGATAAGGTATGCCAAATATAACTGATTTGAGGAATTTTACATCTTTATATCTACATGTCAAATATGCATGTCAAATGCAATGCATCACAGTCATACTCCCAGGTACTCAAGCTCTCAAAATACTCAATCTGACTGTCTCAGCTCATACTCATCATACTCAATCACTCAGCATTGTATGGTACCTACGGTAACTGCTGGTATATTAGACTCCGGAGGGACGAATCATGCCCAAGTGCTAATAAAACTAGTTGTGGTGTGTAAACCGATCCCATGATGAATCAATAACACCTACTGTGGCATGCAGCCCGATCCATTCATGAATCAATCAAACTTTCTGCAGCACGTAGCCCAATCCCATTAATATCACTCACAATTCAGGCCTCAAGCCCCAACTCATTCATCAATCTTTCCAGTATCTCGGGCTCAAAAATCTCATGCCAATCAGACAAACAATGGTAACATTATGTAACAGTAAATGACAACAAAGACTAAGATATAATATGCAATTGATGAATGTGACTGAGTATAACATTGTAGTTTAAGTAAATAATTCAACAGCAAAAAATCTCAACGGGTCCCAACAGAATAAGCATATAGCCTGAACATGATTTCTAACATGGATTGCAGCTAATTACTCTAACACGTAGGGATTACATGAATAACAATAATGTTTGACAACTACACGGTATCACGAAATCAACCGAGTCACAATTACTACGGTCCACGCCCACACGCTCATCACTTAGTATGTGCATCACCTCAATACCAACCATATAGCACGTATTTCAGGGATTCATACCCTCAAAACCAAGTTTAGAAGTGTTACTTACCTCAAACAGCGCAAATCCCTACACTAACAAGCCTTTGCCTCATGAATCGGCCTCCAAACGACTCGTATCTAGCCACAAACAACTTAATACAATCAATACAAGCTATAGGAATTGGTTCCATACGATAAAGCTAAGTTCTTTAACCAACGTCAAAAAGTCAACCTCTAAAAGTCAACCCCGAGCCCATGTCTCCAAATCTGACAAAATTTACAAAATCCGAACACCCATTCAATAACGAGTCCAACCATACCAAAATCATCCAATTCTGACTCCAAATCGCCTTTCAAATCCTCGAAGTATAGTTTATGAAGTTTCTACAATTTCCCTAATTTTCCAAACCAAAACACTAATTAAATAGTAAAAATAATGATAGATTCATGTAATTTAATCAAATCCGAGTTACAATCACTTAACCCAACCAACTCCTTGAAAATCCCTTCAAGAATCGCCCGAAACCGAGGTCTCTAGCTCAAAATAAGAAAAATGGTTCCAAACCCTCGATTTTGAAGTTAAATATCTGATGTCCACATGCCCTTCTTCGCGAATGCAAAAAGTGCCCAGCATTCGCGAAGCACAAAATACTCGGCTGCCAAAATTTCTCTTACACAAACATGAGAGCCCCCTCGCGAACGCGATGAGTACTAAACCAAGGACTACGCGAATGCAACCCCTCTCTCGTGAACGCAAAGGCTTAAGAGGCTGGTGCCCCACCTGCCTCATCCTTCTATGTGAACGCGATCACCCCCTCGTGATCGCGATGAAAAAACTCCCTACACCTTCGCGAGCGCATGGCCCTCTTCGTGAGTACAAAGAACAAACTTCACCTACATCCCAGATACCCTTCGCAACGCGCGACCTCTCTCAAAAGCGAACAAGGAAGCCAGACATCACAATTTCTGTAGTTCAATAAGACCAAATTCAATCCGTAATCAATCCAAATCTCACCCGAGGCCTCCGAAACCCCAACCAAACATACCGATACATCCTAAAATATCATACGAACTTAGTCGAGGTCTCAAATCGCATTAAACAACAGCAAAAACATAAATCACACCCCAACTCAAACCTAATGAAACTAATGGATTTCTAACTTCTACAATCGATGCCGAAACCTATCAACCCAACTCCGATTAACCTCAAATTTTGCACACAAGTTAAAAATGACACAACAAACCTATTCCAACTTCCAAAACCAAAATCTGAGCCCGATAACAACAAAGTAAACTCTTGGTTCAACTTCTCAACTCTCCAAACTTTAACTTTTCCATCTTTCGCCAATTTAAGCCAAGTTCATCCACGGACCTCCAAATCAATATCCAGATACACTCCTAAGTCCAAAATCACCATACGTAGCTATCGGAACCATCAAATGCCTATTCTTGACTTATTAACTTATGTCATTTACACAAAAGTCAATATCCGGTCAACTCTTCCAACTTAGGTTTCCGACCTTGGGACTAAGTGTCCCAGTTCATTCAGGAATCAAACCAACCACCCCGGCAAGTCACATAATAACAAATGAACATAGAATAAGCAATAAATGGAGGAACAGAGATACAATACTCAAAACAACCGGTTCATTACATTCTCCCCCACTTAAACAAACGTTTGTCCTTGAATGGGTCTAGAATCATACTTGGAGCCTCAAATAGGTGACCCCTCGGTCTCCCAAGTGGCCTCCTCGACTAGCTGACCTCTCCATTGTACTTTCACTGAAGCTATATTCTTTTACCTCAATTTTCAAACCTGCCGACCCAAAATGGCCATCGGTTCCACATCATAAGTCAAATCCCCATCTAACTGAACCGTTCTAAAGTCCAAAACATGAGACGAGTCACTATAATACTTTCAGAGCAAGAAACATGAAATACTGGATGAACACTCGATAGACTAGGTGGCAATGCAAGCTTGTAAGCCACCTCTCCAATCCTCTAAAGCCCCTCAAAAGAGCCAATATATTGAGGGCTCAACTTTCCCTTATTCTCGAACCTTATAACACCCTTCATGGGTGAAACTCTGAGCAATTCCTTCTCTGCCACCATGTAGACAACATCACGAACCTTCCGATCGGTGTAACTCTTCTGTCTAGACTGTGCTGTGCGAAGCCGATCTTGAATCAACTTGACCTTGTCCAAAGCATCTTGGACCAAATCTGTACCCAATAGCCTAGCCTCCCCTGGCTCAAACCACCCAATTGGAGATCGACACCGCCTCCCGTATAAGGCCTCATATGAAGCCATCTTTTGTAGACAAACTCTGCAAGCGGTAGAATTTAATCCCAAGAACCCCCAAAATCCATGACACAAGCGTGTAGCATATCCTCCAATATCTGAATGATGCGCTTGAATTATCCGTCCGTCTGCGGGTGGAATGTTGTACTCAACTCAACCCGTGTACCTAACTCTCGTTGTACTGCTCTTCAAAATTACGATGTGAACTATGTGAAATAATAGACACTAGCACAGTGTGAAGGCAAACAATCTCGCAGACATAGATCTCAGCCAACCACTCCAAAGAATAGGTAGTCCCAACTGGAATGAAATATGCGGACTTAGTCGGTCGGTGCACAATCACCCAAATGGCCTCAAATTTCTTCATAGTCCATGGAAACCCATCTATGAAGTCCATGGTGATATGCTCCCATTTCCACCTAGGAATCTCAAGCCTCTGAAGTGAACCACCCAACTCTGATGCTCGTATTTTACCTGCTGATAATTCAAGCACCAAGCTACAAAATCCACTATATCTTTCTTTATTCTCCTCCATCAATAGTGCTACCACAAGTCCTGATACATCTTTGTGGCATCCGGATGAATGAAATACCGTGAACTATGGGCCTCCTAAAGAATCAATTCACGTAACCCATCCACATTGGGCACACAAATCCGACCTTGCATCCGCAACACCCTATCATATCGAATAGAAACCTCATTCGCACCACCATGCTAAACCGTGTCCTTAAGGACAAGCAAATGGATCTCTAACCATCTCTGCTGCCTCAATTTAGATCATTGTGCTTGAACAAGTGCCGAAGACTCCGATGATCGGTAAATACCTTATAAGACACACCATAGAGATAATGCCTCCAAATCTCAAATGCATGATGGTTGCCAAATCCAAATCATGAACGTGGTAGATCTTCTTATGAGGCTTCAACTGAAGTGAAGCATAAGCAATCACTCTATAAGACACGCCCAATACAAATCCGAGAAGCATCATTATACACTATGTAAGAACCCGATACTGAAGGAAAAACTAGAACTGGAGTTGTGGTCAAGGCAATCTTGAGCTTCTGAAAGCTCTCCTCACACTCATCAGACCACTTGAATAGGGTCAACCTAGTCAAAGGCACTACAATGGACGAGAAACCCTTCACGAAGCGGCTATAATATCCGGCCAAGCTAAGAAATCTCCGAATCTCAGTAGCTGAAGACGGTCTGGGCCAACTCTAAACCGCCTCAATCTTCTTCGGGTCCACCTAGATCCCACACTAGACACCACGCGCCCCAAGAATACCACCGAACTAAGGCAAAACTCACACTTGGAGAATTTAGCATAAATTTCTCCTCCTTCAATATCTGTAGTATAATCCTCAAATGTTGTGCATGCTCCTCCTGGCTATGCAAGTACACTAGAATATCATCAATAAACACTATGAAAAACGAATCTAGATATGGCTGGAATACGTTGTTCATCAGATGCATGAATGTTTCTAGGGCATTAGTCAGCCCAAAAGACATCACAAGGAACTCATAGTGACCATAGCGGGTCCTGAATGCCGTCTTCAAGATATCTGAGTCCTGAATCTTCAAGTAGTGGTATCTAGACCTCAAATCAATCTTAGAGAACCAATCAATAGCGAAGAATACAGCTGCTGGATCTTTCATGGATAAAACCTTCGCTAGAGTGACTCAGATCTTAGATAAAATGGCAAAACACAATCAATCTTGGCATTCTGAGGATACTACAGGTGGTATTGCAATTGGGTCTCCTTCTACAAATAACTTGATCAAGGAAAATCAAGAACGAGACCAAGTAATTGCAGAACTTGCCACAAATGTCAATGTGTTGACAAAACTTTTCACGGAAAATCAGAAGAAGAAAGTCAATGTGGTTGAGAATGTGCAGCCGGTGCAAGGTGATGATTATGAAGAGGCAAATTATGTGCATCATAAGGCAGAACTACCAAGGTCAAGGCTCGCAGAATCAATGGAGACCAAACCCGCAAGGGCAAGGTCACCATCACTGGCGCAACGACCAAAGTGGCTCTAATCAAGGAAATTGGAACAGCAATAATAATTTTTCAAATCGAAGTTCCAACCCTTATGTTCCTCCAAAGGGTCAGTATTCGAATCAGGGATCCTCTAGTGAGTCTAAATTAGAGAGCATGCTTGAAAGGATACTACAAAACCAAGAAAAGTCTGATAATTCCATGAAGAACATGACTGAGTTGGTTGGCTCTCACACTGCGGCGATTCAAAAGCTGGAATTGCAAATGAGAGATATTTCTCGTGAGCAATATCCATAGCAGAAGGGAACACTTCCTAGTGATACGATTGCAAATCCAAAGGGAAGTGGAAGTGGCCCAACTTACCATATCATGGCTATCACTACCAGGAGTGGTAAGACATTGCAAGGAAGGGATGAACAAGCAATCGATGTGGAAGAACATGAAAAAGGGGTCGAAGTTGAAAAACCTAATGTTGCTGAAGTAAACAAAACTCCAGAGGTTGTGCAAAACCGAGATGAGACCCAAGAAGGGATAAAGGACAAGGCAGAAGAAACATCAAACATTCTTCCGCCAATTCCTAGACCCCCTCCTCCTTTCCCTCAGAGACTTGCGAGAAGAGTTGACGACAGCAAGTTTGAGAAGTTCTATGACATTCTCAAGAAGTTATCGGTGAACATACCATTCTTGGAGGCTTTCCAAAAAATGTCGGGGTTTTCTAAGTATCTAAATGATCTGATCACGAAGAAGAGAACCACCAAGAATGAGGTGGTGAACATGACTCACCGGGTTAGCTCTATTATTGCTACAAATACAATCCAGAAGAAAGAGGACCCGGGAGCATTTACTATTCCGTGCACTATTGGAGTGCGCGACTTTGCAAAGGCACTGTGTGACAATGGGGCCAGCATAAATTTAATGCCACTTTCCATCTACAAACAAGCTGGATTAGGAATGGCAAGGCCGGCGAGCATGAGGTTGCAGATGGTTGACCGTTCAATCAAAAGACCAGTCGGTATTGTAGATGATGTGATTGTGAAAGTTGGGAAATTTCATATTCCAGCTGATTTTGTGATCCTTGATTGTGTTGTGGACAAGGAAATCCCTATTATATTGGGGAGACCATTCTTAGCTACTGGAAGAGCCCTTATGGATTCGGAGCATAATGAAATCAAGTTCCAGGTGAACAACGAAGAAGTTACCTTCCAAGCTAGTAAGGGTATGAAGTTACCAACAGAGTACGAGAGCATTTCACTAATTGGTATTACTGATGAAGTAGATGAGGTTGTTGAGATGAAGATGGAAGAGCAATGCCTAGGTGAAGCACTGGCAGCTATATTGGTGAATTTTGATGGTAATGATATGGGAGGCTCTATGGAGTCGGTGAATGCATTAGAAGGACGTGGCTCCTACTCGTATACTCCACCAAAACTTTCCCTCGATTTGGAGAATAGAGTTACACCTCCTGCAAAGCCGTTCATTATCGAACCACCTCAATTAGAGCTCAAGCCACTTCCGTCGCATTTGAGGTATAAATTTCTTGGCTTGAATAATACTTTTATCGGTAATTGTTTCTTCGTTGTTGAATGATGTGCAGGTGGAATAGTTGCTGCAAGTTTTGAAAGAACATAGACAAGCCATTGGTTGGACAATTGCGGACATTCGGGGAATCCCTGCTGGAATTTGTGAGCACAAGATTCAATTAGAAAGTGGGACAAAACCGAGTGTAGAGCACCAGCGACGGCTGAATCTGTCAATGCAGGAAGTGGTGAAAAAAGAGATTATCAAATGGTTGGACGCTGGGGTAGTCTACCCAATTGCCGATAGTTCATGGGTGAGCCCGGTGCAATGCGGGCCAAAGAAGGGAGGCATGACTGTGGTCAAGAATGAAAAGAACGAGCTGATTCCAACAAGGACAGTAACCGGATGGCGGGTATGCATGGATTACAGAAAACTAAATAGTGCCACATGCAAGGACCATTTCCCTATGCCTTTTATTGATCAACTTCATGATCGGCTAGGAGGAAAGTCCTTTTATTGTTTCCTCGACGGATACTCCGGTTATAATCAGCTCAACATAGCTTTGGAGGACCAGGAGAAAACAACGTTCACATGCCTATATGGAACATTTGCTTTCAGTCGAATGCCATTCGGCTTATGCAATGCTCCAGCTACCTTCCAGAGATGTATGATGTCTATCTTCTCTATGGTGGAGGATTTCCTTGAGGTCTTTATGGATGATTTTTCGGTAGTCCGTGAAACTTTTGAGCACTGCCTGAAGAATCTGAAACAAGTGCTAAAGCGATGCGAAGAGACAAACCTTGTACTAAATTGGGAGAAATGCCACTTCATGGTGGATGAAGGTATTGTTTTGGGGCATAAAATCTCAAGGGGTGGCATAGAGGTGGATAAAGCTAAAATAGAAATCATCTCTAAGCTTCCTCCACCCACATCCGTAAAAGGTATCCGTAGTTTTTTGGGGCATGCTGGATTCTACAGGCGGTTCATTAAGGACTTTTCAAAGATTGCAAATCCAATGTGCAAACTTCTTGAGAAGGATGCCAAGTTCGTCTTTGATGAGAAATGCCTCGCAGATTTTGAGGAACTGAAGACAAAGCTCACCACGGCACCCATTATTGTCACACCTGATTGGTCGTTGCCTTTTGAGCTTATGTGTGACGCCAGCGGTGTCGCTATTGGAGTTATGTTGGGACAAAGACACAATAAAGTTCTTCACCCAATATACAATGCTAGCAAGACACTTAATGGCGCGCAGATGAATTACACTGTAACCGAGCAAGAACTGTTAGCCATTGTGTATGCGTTCGAGAAGTTCCGTGCTTATCTGTTGGGCTCTAAAGTGATTGTGTACACGGATCATGCAGCTCTCCGATATCTGATGGCGAATAAAGATGCAAAGCCACGACTAATCTGATGGGTTTTACTGCTGCAAGAGTTCGATTTCGAAGTTATGGATCGCAAGGGAACACAAAACCAAGTGGCAGATCACTTATCTAGACTTGAAGAATCAGGGAGACAAAAAGAAGAGCTGGAGATAAATGACTCATTTCCAGATGAACATATACTGGTGGTATCCAATTCATTTGCACCGTGGTATGCAGACATCGCCAACTACATTGTCAGCGATCTTATTCCGGAAGGGTTGGAATTATACCAACGGAAGAAGTTCTTGAGGGATTGTCACAACTATTATTGGGAAGAGCCTTTCTTATTCCGTGTCTGTGCGGATAACATAATTAGAAGATGAGTGCCTGAGGAAGAGATTCTACATATTCTGAAAGCTTGCCACGACTCACCGGTCGGGGGTCATCATGGGGGAATAGAACATCAGCAAAGATCTTGGAGTGTGGTTATTACTGGCCGACTATTTATCAGGATGCTAATCAGTTGGTGAAGTCTTGTGACCAATGCCAATGACAGGGCCCAATTTCTAAGAGGCATGAGATGCCTATGAACTTTGTGATGGAAACCGAACTATTCGATGTTTGGGGTATTAACTTCATGGGCCTTTTCATAAGCTCATGTGGGATGAAATACATCCTAGTGGTTGTGGACTATGTGTCCAAATGGGTAGAAGCCGTTGCTTTACCAAACAACGAAGCTCGGAGTGTGACTGCATTTCTAAAGAAGAATATTTTCACCCGGTTTGGCACCCGAAGAGCCATTCTCAGTGATGGGGGTTCGCACTTCTGTAACAGAGTCTTTAAAGGTCTCCTTGATAAGTATGGGGTTAAGCATAAGGTTGCCACACCTTATCATCCACAATCGAGCGGTCAAGTTGAGGTATCCAACAAGGAGATAAAGAGCATTCTATCAAAGACGGTGAACGCGAATAGGACCGATTGGTCAAGGAAGCTAGATGATGCTCCATGGGCATACCGTACAGCTTACAAGACCCCTATCGGTACATCCCCTTATCGGTTAGTCTTCGGAAAAGCGTGCCATTTACCCGTAGAACTCGAGCATAAGGCTATGTGAGCATTAAAAAGATTAAACATGGACTGGGGGGAGGCCGGAGCTTTAAGTCTAGCACAGTTAAATGAAATGGAGGAATTCCGGCTTCATGCTTATGAGAGTGCAGCAGTATATAAAGAACGAATGAAATTCGTCCATGACAAAAAGATCTTGAAACGAGAGTTTAAGGCAGGGGATCTGGAATTGCTGTTCAATTCAAGACTAAAACTATTTCCGAGGAAACTAAAGTCTAAATGGTCTGGACCATTTAAAGTTGTTGATGTCTCTCCTTTTGGAGCTGTTGAATTAGCATCGGAGGATGGGCTCCGAACTTTCAAGGTAAATGGGCAAAGAATCAAGCACTACTTGGGAGCAGATGGAGAGAAACATTTGGTAGAGCAGCTGGCTCTGAAGGATGATCCAATCCCTACTATGGAATGATTGCAAAGGCACCTTAGCCAAGTCGTGCCGTGACGTTAAATCAAGCGCTTCATGGGAGGCAACCCATATGTGGTATCATTTGCTTTTGTTTGTGTTGTATTTTTATTTAAAGTTCAATATCACATTTGTACTTAGGGCTATTAGAAGGGTTTTAGAATGCAGGAATGTGACGAAGGGACACAGGAATTGAAGAGGAGTGCTTGAAACTGCAGAAAAACATCAAGGTGAAAAATGCTGCACAAATGCGATCGCATTTAAAATATGCGAACCGCATTTGTGCCGCAAACTGAAGCAGAAACTTGAGTAAATATAGCTGGCATAAATGCGACGAAGCTCAATAGTTCGCGGTTCGCATATAAGTTATGCGAACCGCATTCTCACCGCAAACAAAGACAGAGAATTCAGCTCAAAAGTCTAATATAAATGCGGTGAAGACTCCTATTATGCGGTTCGCATTTCCATTATGCAAAACTTAAATCATCGCATAATTGCCAGGTACGTGTTCGCATTCCCTCCTCTTCTAAATCCTTCATTCTAAGTATATATATAAAAAAAATTAAAAAAATTAAAAAAAAAAACAAAGCAAACAAACAAAACAAACAAAAAGAGAAGAGAAAACGGTAACAGAGAAACATCACCGACGAGCATCATCGAAAAAATAACGGGCAAGCTTACCAAACACCAAGGAGTTGATTAATAGTTGTTCTAAGTCGTAAAATCTTCTTCATAAGGTACGTTCGACCTTTGTTCCTTGTTAAAGTGTAATTTTGCAAGATTAGGATTAATGTTTCATTGAAGTTTTTCGATTCTTTGGGATAGAAGATAGAAATCTAGGGTTTTCTTGCTTGAGGGATGAACATACTTGTATATTTTAAGGTATTTGCGGTCCACAAAATCAAAATGTGGACCGCACTTTGACCGCATACCTAAACCCTAGGTGTCTGAGGAAGACAACATATGCGTTAATTTTGCGATTGCACAATAGATATGCGGACCGCAATCCCACAGCAAACACGGCCAGAACATTTGGTTAGTACAGGTGAACTTCGCGGTGAATATGCAATCGCATATCTCACTTTGCGACGAGTCTGGGATCGCATTTATGTGTATCCAACAGGCTTATGCACGAAGGTAATCTACAATGGGTTTGCGATTCGCATAGCGGTTATGCGATTCGCAGAATCCGCCGTAGAACGCCATCTAACTGTCAAGCATAGGAATGCGACGTGTTTGCGGTTCGCATAGTGGGTATGCGACCACAAACCACGCCGCATTTCTGTAACTCGTTGGTCATTTTTCCTGTTTTGCTTTTCTCAAATGATGATAAGGTCACTTACATCTCGCACTTATATAGATATGGCAGCCAAAAAGCACTCCGCAAAGAGAAGGCCATCATCCGCTTCTACCTCAACACAACCCAAACGGGCAAGAGTGGAATCAACTGTGCCTAGCACCTCCCAGTCTGATGAAGAGGAATGCGTACCGGAAGTTGATTTAGTGGCTGAGGCCCGAAGGAAACGAGGTGATGACCTTCAGCTTCGATTTAGGGTTGAAGGTTCAAGATCCTTGTTCAGGGAAGGGCTAACAAAGAGAAGAATCTTGGGGGAGAAAAAGTTAAGCTTGAACGGGCAGACCAGTACCCTCATATTCTCGAAAATATCAAAACGAGAAAATGGGAGTACTTCACTACGGACCCCAAGGAATATAATGAGTCAATGGTCCGGGAATTCTATGCGTCTTACGGAGCTTCACGAACAGGGTATCATAGACGCAATAGAATATTCACCGGCATCGTCCACGTTTGGGGTAAGGCTGTGTTTTGTGACAATGAGCATATCAATGAACTTTACTTCCCCGAGTGGGAATCGGGCACAGCTGAGTACGACACAAAGTATTCCAACAGAGAACACGAACGTGGATGGATAGCGTCCGTAATTGCCAAGGGAACTCCTGCCTGGGTTAACCCTGGAAAGAAAATCTACAAAGAAGACCTCACAAGGAAAGGCAAATATTGGCTCAACTTCATAACCTCCCACTTAATACCTTCCAGGAATGAAACGGATATCAGCATTGAGAAGGCACTTCTCATTGCCTGTATTATGACTGGTATTAAAATTGATGTGGGGAGCCTTATTTTCCAGGAAATTGGCATCCGGGCTACGCAGCGGGCCACATCACTTCCCTTCCCGAGTTTGATCACAACCCTCTGCCAAGAGGTGAATATTCCTTTCTTACAACAACAAGACAAACTCGGTAGGTCTACGAGAGATATTGATATCACTCATATAAGTGATTCGGTTGCCCCACCAGTGACCCCAATTGAGGACATTGACTCCCAAAATCTCCTTCCCCCCAAGATACTGAAACCTCCACTGTTGCTGAAGAAACTGCACCCCCATCTACCACTGGTCCATCTGCCTCAGCAATGCCAACCATTTCAAGACTCGGTCTAATTGCACATCACGCAAATTTCAAGGTAGACCAACTCTTGAAAACATTGCCCCACCTGATTAAACAGGCCCTGACTCCGATGCAAACGTCAGTGACCGCTCTCCAACAACAACAATTAGTTTTCGGAGATCGGGTGCACAAGCTTGAGTCGAGGGTTGAACAGATTGAAAGAGGTGAGGTGAAGGGTTTACCTCAGCTGCGGGAGGAAGTAAAATCCATGAAGACCGACCTCCAGAAGATGAAAAATCTAGAGTTCGACATATCATCTCTCCTTCCTAACATGGGTGACAAGGGTGCTGACATTGCTGCACCAGACTTGGGCCTGGACTTCATGGCACTAATGGCAGACATCAAACCTTCGTCTGCTAAAGTGTCTCAGCCTCCCGCTCCTACAGTACAGGTAGATCTTACTGATGACGATACTTCGGGGCAGTCATCAGAATTCGAAGGGGAAGAATCAGAGGAGGCCAATTCAGGTTTTGATGAGGGTGATGACCCTAAGGATAAGGGCAAGGCAATTGTTGTGCCAACTGTGGAGGAAGTACAAGAGCAAGCAGACATTGAAAGGTCCATTCAGCAATCGCTAGCGGAAGTGGCTGCCCGGACAGACTCATCAGCCACACAGCCACCAGTGGGAGAAGCTAGCAGCTCAGCGGTCTCACCACCTGCTCCAGATCAGCCCCACATCTCTCCTGCGGCTCCGAAGGAGACCTAAGCTACTGCCTCTCTTCGCGCAAATGCGCCCCAGGGAGCCCCTTGCACTCTATATTTTTATTTATGCATTGGGGACAATGCATGTTTTAAGTTGGGGGTGGTAGCCTTATCTGTGTATCTGTGCATTTGATTTCTTTTTGGGCATGTTTAGTGACATTGATAACTGTATGTTATGTAGTAATGATTAATGACTTATGTATATATGCTGTTGTAATTAAATAGTTAGTGAAATGAAGTTCCTAAATAAAATCCCCTTGTTTTTTTCTTCTGCTGGGTTCTTTTTCAAGGGTGTACTAGTAGAACCGGGTTTATGAATGTGAGATATATTGACCAGGATGGTAAATTTTTCAGTATCAAGTATGTAAATCTATGTGTAGATTATACCCTTCCTAACAAATCAATTATGTGAATTTGAGGCTCACTCGGTAACTCTAGGTCTACCTAGAATCTTGTATGTATACATGAGGAAAGCCTCGAGTGACCAAATGTGAACTCTAAAGCTGTAAACTATGTTAACCGAACAGTGTGTGTGCCAATGTGTGTGAGCTCCTTGTTTAGATAGTTCTTGTGTTCACTTCTGCCATCTAGAACTTGCCCGGTTGGTTTTTCGACGCCTATTATATGTACACTGAGTTAGAGAAATGATCTTAGGCTTTCTTTGATTATTTATGAAACCTTTCTATCCTTTTCAGCCTACCTGTGCATAATTAATATCACTAGTACCCTATTTGAGCATTTTACCCTTTTCCTTGGCCTCCGCATTACAAACCTATCCCATTCGTAAAACATGATCTCTTTTGAACCCGTTCCTCCTTGAACATTGAGAACATGGCTAAAAGTTTAATTTGGGGGTATGGGTCAACATGGAAATGGACAAGGCTATGAAATGAAGGTGGGAACCCATACCTCAAAGCGCTAATGTGAATTTATGAAAGCTTCAAAGAAGAAAAAGAAAGAGAAAAGAAACAGAAAAAAAAGAATTTGAAAAAAAAAAGTATGTATGTATTGGCAATAATGGAGCTTTGGAATAGATTAGAGAGGTATGTAAGGCGAGTCCAATGTGGGAACTTAACGCCATTAAGGCTATGGGGTTGAAAAGAAGCCAAAGGTTAAAAGAAAGAAGAATGTAATTAGTATTCAAGGGGGAAGTAGCCACTAGTATCTAAATATATATCCTACCCTTCCTTAAACCGACATTACAAGCTTACAAAGTCCTCATGTGATCTCCAACCGAGCGTTCTTATAACTAGGCAACGAATTAAAATAAGGGCAAGCCTATGGTATGGCATGTGGTGACACTTGAAATTTTGTTCTGAGAGTGAGTGTACTTACACTTAGTCCCTTTGTATTGCTATGATAAATATTGTGAGAGTGGGACTTTCTTTCCAGTGAGGGCACATACACTGCTAGGTTGATAGTAAGTTGAGTTTTGAGTAAAGCATAAGTGTATTCAGGTAAAGGTAGCCTTTAGTTACTTTGTTGAGGCTCAAAGTTCACTAACTGATTGGTTGCCCTTGAATATATTGATGATTCAAGGAGGGTACAGTATTCAAAGAGTTATACTTGAGATACTAACAACAAACACCGTCCATGGTCAGTATTGTTTCATGTTTGAAAAGTAGAGTCTAGACTAGGATAGTATCTTTTTAGTTGCTTGAGGACAAGCAAGAGTTTAAGTTGGGGGTGTTGATGTGCCGGGTAATTTCGGCACATTTTGATACTACTTGCTTAAAGTTTAACTTGTTTTATGTGCAAATTCTCATGATACTTACGTAATTTTAGTGTATTTGCAGTATATCGAGTGTAAGGACCCAGAAGTACGGAAAAGAGTTCAAAAAGCCAGCTGAAGACAAGAAAATAAGTTAAGAGCATCGCATATGCGAGTATGCGGTCGCAAAAAGAAAATGCGGACCGCATATTTCACAAGTAGATCGCAGACAAAGACAGAACTCTAGGCCAATCTTCATGTCGAAAATGCGGTCGCAAATGTGATCGCAAAACATGAATGCGAACCGCGAAATAACAAGGTGCAATCGCAAACACAAACAGAGTTCTGGGTGAAAATCAGAGTGGAGAATGCGATCGCATTTTGCGATCGCATAATCAATATGCGAACCGCAAATCAAAACGCGATGAGAGCAAAACTGTCTGGTGGAATCTACGACAGGCGATGATGATCTGCGGACAACATTTCTGTTCTGCGACAGAAATACGGTCCGCATTATCACAACAGGGGCAAATCAGATCGAAATTCGCCTCGGGTTTTGGGCCTTTATAAATAGGTTTTATAGGGTTTTGTGAAAAAAATCTTGTCAGAATTTTAGTACAAAGTACGGGCAATTAACTGTTTTGAATTCTTGGAAGCTTTTGGGATCAATTACCTTCTATTTTGTAAGACAATGACAATTACTATTCTTTATTCTTCAATTTTCAGCATGAGTAGCTAAATTCAAACGCTGAGGTTGTGAACCCTAGATGGGTAGAATGTTGTTGAGATTTTAATATTGAATATGATTTCAATAGAAGATTGATATTTATTTATTTATTGTTCTTCAAATAATTGTTAGTGGTTGCAAACATTAACGAACGCCAATTAATTCTATCTTATCTTGGAAAAGTGGGATAGAATTTGGTAAAAATAAATAACAAAGACTCATGGCTTTAAACCTTGTTTAATGAAATCGCTAAGGAATAAGTAGGTTTTAATTTGGCATTCATTGATTGTTCTTGATCACAACTCTTTTGTATTTGGAAAAATCGTAAAGAGGATAAATTATCCAACTATTGGGAAATATTGGATAGTAAATTAAACATCAATTGCATATCAAGAACTCTTCCGTTGGAAATATTCAATATTAATATCAAGAGCATTCTACTACATAAAGGGGGACACAATCTTGGTTTCTTTATTTCATATTACTCACATTCATAATATAATCATCAGTTTTCGTTTATCCTTACGTTCAATACTCTTTTGTTATTTGAATTACTTGATAGAATTAGGACTTAGTTGAGTATTACACTAATTAGATAAACATTTCACACCTATTCCCTGTAGGATTCGACCCCAACCTCGTTTGGGTTATTATATTTGACACCGACCGCTTACATTATTCTTAAGGTGTAATTTGAGCGTATCACCTAACTCAGTCATCAATTTCTCCAGTCTCTCGGGCTCACAAATCTCATGCCAATCAGCCCAAAAAATGGTAACATGATGTAACAGTAAATGATAACAAAGACTGAGATATGATATGCAATTAATGAATGTACTGAGGATAACATTACAGATTAAGCAAATAATTCAACAGCAAAAATAACCTCAGCGGGTCCCAACAAAATAAGGATATAGCCTAAACATGATTTCTAACATGGATTGTAGCTAAATTACACTAACACATAGGGATTACATGAATAAGAATAATGTTTGACAACTACACAGTATCACTGAATCAACCGAGTCACCATCACTACGGTGCACGCCCACACGCCCGTCACCTTGCACGTATGTCACCTCAATACCAACCATATAACACGTAGATCAAGGATTCATACCCTCAGAACCAAGTTTAGAAGTGTTACTTACCTCAAACCGCGTAAATTCCTACTCCGACAAGCCATTGCCTTGCCAATCGGCCTCCGAACGACTCGAATCTAGCCACAAACAACTTAATACAATCAATACAAGCTATAGGAATTGGTTCCATACGATAAAGTTAAGTTCATTAACCAAAGTCAAAAAGTCAACTCAAAAGGTCAACCCGGAGCCCACGTCCCGGAATCAGAAAAAATATACAAAATTCGAACACCCATACAATAACAAGTCCAACCATACAAAATCATCCAATTCCGACCTCAAATCACTTTTCAAATCCTCAAAGAATAGTTTATGAAGTTTCTACAATTTCCCCAATTTTTCCAACCGAAAATACTAATTAATGGTAAAAACAATGATAGATTCATGTAGTTTAACCAAATCTAAAATTAGAATTACTTATCCCAATCAACTCCTTGAAAACCCCTTCAAGAATCGTCCAAAACCAAGGTCTCTATCTCAAAATATGAAAAATGGGTCCAAACCCTCGATTTAGAAGTTTGCTACCCAGATGCCTCTTTTCGCAAATGATGCCTCGCGTTCGCAAAGCAACAAATACTCAGTTGTCGAACTTTCTCATACACGAACGTGAGAGCCCCCTCGCGGACGCGATAAACACTAAACCAAGGCCTATTCGAATGCAACCCCTCTCCTGCGAACGCGAAGGTTTACAAGCCTGGTGCCCTACCTGCCACATCCTTCTACGCAAACGCGATCACCACCTCGCGATCATGATGTACAAACTCCCTACACCTTGCAAACATGTGGCCCTCTTCACGAACATGTGGCTCTCTTCGCAAATGCGAGTAACAAATTTCACCTGCCTCCCAAATACCCTTCGCAAACGTGAGACCTCTCTCGCGAACGCGAACAAGGAAACCAGACATCAGAATTTCTGCAGTTCAACAAGGCCAAATTCAATCCGTAATCAATCTGAATCTCAACCGAGGCCCTCGGGACCCTATTCAAACATACCAACACATCCTAAAACATCATACAAACGTAGTCAACGTCTCAAACAACATCAAAAACATTAATCACACCCCAATTCAAGCCTAATAAAACTAATGGATTTCCAACTTTTACAACTCCGATGGACCTCAATTTTTGCACATAAGTTATAAATGACACAACGGATATATTCCACCTTCCAGAACAAATACCCAAACCCGATAATAACAAAGTCAACTCTCGGTGAAACTTCTCAACTCTCCAAACTTCAACTTTTCCAACTTTCGCCAATTCAAGACAAATTCATCCACGGACCTCCATATCAATATTCGGACACACTCTTAAGTCCAAAATCACCGTACGAAGCTATCAGAACCATCAAAACTCTATTTCGGAGTCATTTACATATAAGTCAATATCCGGTCAACTCTTTCAACTTAGGCTTCCAACCGTGGGACTAAAGTGTCACAATTCATTCTGAAACATTCTCAGAATCAAACCAATAACCCCGGAAAGTCACATAATGAAGAACGAACATAGAATAAGCAATAAATGGGGGAACAGGGCTACAATACTCAAAAGGAACGGCCTGGTCTTTACAACTCTGTTGCGCCATGCAACCCGATCTCAACATTTATCACAATATCTATTGCAGCATGCAATCTAATCCTAATATCATTTCACAATATCTGTTGCGGTGTGCAACCTGATACACATATCATATTAATATTTATTGTAGCAATTCATCAACTCATCTCAATATTGTTTGTCGCGCGCAACCCGTTCGCAACATCAACTCATAAATATAAACAACTAAACACAACCAATAACGGAATCTCATAACAAAAAGGGAAATAAAAGTGTATAGAACATCAAGGACTACCAGTACAAACGGAGAATACCCAATACCTCGTAATCACAAACCTCAACAATTCATTAATACGAGAACATCTAAAAGACTCACAAAATCGGATATAACACGATAAAGTGCAACGAGTAACGTGAAGACATGAGACAATGAAGATATACATTAATACAGCTAGGAACATACAACAGGTAAGCAGATATTGAAGGAGAAATGAATAAATCAAAACAAGTGACAACTAAATAACAGATAATAAGTAGGTCATGGATAACAAGTAAGATCATGTAGCAACCAAAGCATATAACAATATATAACATGGAAAAAGTGATGACATAAAAGTAAATAGCCCAACCCCGATACTATAACCCGTGACAGCAGATATACACTCGTCACCTCGCATATACGTCGTTCTCCCAAATAATTCATGTAACAAATAGATCAACAAATCCTAATTCCTTAGAGTCAAAGTCGAACATGACACTTACCTCTTTGTGCAACCAACTCGCCAATCAACCACGGCTTTTCTTTTCGATCAAGCCTCCAAACCAACCAAATCTAGCCAAATATCATTCAAACAATTCAAAATTAGCTTTAGAAACTACCCGCGACTGAAAAATGTTCAATTTTGATATTTTTAAAAAGTCAACAAAAGTCAACCCTAGGCTCGCTTGGTCAAAATCTGAGATTCGAAAAAAAATCCAATTATCCATTCACCCTTGAGCCCGATTATGTGATTTATTCCTAATTCGACCTCAATTTGAGGTCTAAATCTCAATTTTACAAAATTCCTAAATTCTACCCAAAACTCCTAATTTCTACCATAAAGTTCCTAGTTTGATATTTAAAACACATGAAAAGTACTAGTTAATTGATAGAAAATGAATTAGAGTTGCTTACCAATGAATTTGGAAGACAAAGTTCTTCAAAAATTGCTTTAAGAGAGTTTGGAGTTGAGATATGGTGTAAAATGAGCTAAATTACCTTTTTCCATGTTTTTCCCAGCTACAGGTATTGCATTTGCGAATGAGCGTTCGAAAATTCATCGTCTGCAAATGCGGAACACTGATCGCAAATGCGATCAGTGCCTCAGGTCTCTAGAAGTCGTAAAAGCGACAGATGTCTCGCAAATGCGAGGAGTCCCCGCATCGCAAATGCGAACAAAGTTTCGCATTAGCCAAGGTGCCAGCTCCCAGTTCCTAATTGCAAAAGTGACTCAATGATTGCAAATGCGACCTCCCACTATCCGCAAATACGATAATTTTCTTCGCAAATGCGAAAACCGAGTCCCTAGCCAATGCTCGCAAATGCGATCGCTTGACCGCAAAAGTGAGGCTCGCAATGCGAGTCATATCTCGCAAATTGAAGATCTGCAACTAAACACCATCAAATTTGAATGCACCAGCAATTCCTAGCTTTTCCAAAACACTTCCAAAACTCATTTGATCCCCTCGGTGTCACACCCCAACCTCGGGAGGTAGGACCGACACACGACACCAGAAGGCCAGTGTGAACTGACGATCTAAGTTTAGAACATATGACCAAGATTCTGGGACAATAAGGCCTTCAAGTAAACATTCGTCCTTCTTCAAAGAGATAAGGTCATGCGGGCCCTCAAGATACAGGCTTCAGTCATCGCTAGAATCCCGAGGCGGGCCAAATTACATAAAAAAATGAGACTTATTTAAAAGTGGTTCAGGTAGCTCAGCTGGACTGAAAATCCTTTTGTGGTTCGAATCCACATCCACTTCACAGCAAAGAAAGAGAATGCGGGGTAGAAGAATTGTTCAACTCATCAAGCTCATGACCTAAAGATTGTTGGGGGCTTGCTTTTTCAATTCGCATGTATGAGAGAGGATTCCTCTATCTCTTGCTCGCTTCGATCGGACTCTGATAGCTTAGGAAGAATGATGGGTCGCTAATGAGACCCCTAAATGACCGCTCAAAAGGCTTACCTTTTTTTTCCAAATTTTCACTTGCTCGACCCTCTCTCATGAAAATAGTCTCTCCTCTCCCAGCGGCTAAACACACTGGTTGTGGAAAAGACTTTAGCATATATTTGTTTACTCATACACATAAACATATGTTGCAATTAGAATCACCATGATTTTATTACATACCAACCACTAGTTTAGTCCGCAAGCCTCTAAGAGTATCAAAATATATATACACCACTTGGTCGGGATAGGGCCCACCGTAACTAAAATAACTTGAAGATGCACTTCAATACCTAGTGACTTCTGAGTAGCTACTCCGATAAAGTGGAGTGCACGACCAATCAGCTGGAACAAACACCCTACCAGGGAGGGACATCACCGGGTCAATCTATTCTTGCGGGCATAAACACAACGCCCAAAAAAGGGGACTTTAGTACAAAAGATGTACTAAATATGTAAAACGGATAAAATGCATAGATCAACGACATAACATAAGAAATAGAATTACACAAACATAACCAGGATACCGTAGACAGGCCACCAAAGGTGCACACTGCTATAACCATGAAATGTGAATGTATGAAAGCTTTTGTAAAATTCAAGCCTTTCTTTAAGGAATAAAATCGTATTTCACTCCATACACGGCCTCATGGAGAACTCGATCATACACAGCCTCAGGAGACCTGATTGTACCCAATCTCACACATCGCTCCATACCCGGCCTCATAGAGGACTCGGTCGTACCTGGAATCAGGAGGTCTCGGTTGTACCCGATCTCAACAGAACTTGACGTAGCCGGCCTCTAGGGGACTCAGTAACCTTACATCACACATCATCGTACTTTTCCACAAAAAGGCTTGGTAATATCTCATATCATGTTTCATCATACCCAAAAATAAGTATTGTACCCGGCCGACTATAGCGCGACTCGGTAAAGTAAAATAGATACATCTATAAGTGTAATGTAGAGGAATATTTCGAGGCAATATCAATATTAAGCTCAGAAGGAAATCATATTTTGTAGACTCAAGGTACTATCTGAAAGCGCATCAAACTTGAAAGAATGCCACGGGTAACAATGCACAAGAACAAAAACAGCATTATATAAGAGACCTTAAAACAAACCAATCTCGCCACACCGAAATCCTTGAAGGAAGAAGGGACACTCATACCAAATCATGCCAGGATAGAATGTTGTCCTACCTACCTTGTTGAAGAACTAGCTATACTTCCATGGTGGTTAACTCTGCCTTCAATGAATTCCAAAATCAATACAACAAAGTAGTGGTATTACAGTGCTGATTAATGTTTCCTTACGCTAAATCTTCAATATAGCCTTAAATCGTTTGGGGAATTCTAATGGGGATTTGAAAGCATGGGGGATAAAACTCAAATGGGTGATATCCTCTCGAATGAGTGAGGAAGAACTACACTATCTTTATAAACAATGTTAAGTCCTAGGAGTTTTTACAGCTCCACATGCAAAATGGGTCGCCCTACCTCGGTTGTTGTGCCTAGTGGGACAACTGGCAAAGTCTGGTCATATGCAGTTGCCTCTTTTTCCCGGTAACGTGTCGTCATCTGAGTGGTTGCACTTATACCCATAATCTTCCAATTTCCATATTCTGAAGCAATCCTCCTGGTTTCTTGTGTTCAATCTTCACTTGTTGGCAATTGGAACACTGAGCGACGTATTCAACAATATCCCTCTTCATGTCGTTCCACCAGTATAGCTATCGAGGATCGTGATACATCTTGGTTGATACCGGATGGAGAGTATAATGGACCGATGAATCTTTGCCATGATCTGCTCTTGGAATCCCCTAACATCGAGTACACATAACTTGTCCTTTTATATGAGGATTCCATCCTCGAACACTTGCTTCTTTTGAAAGGAGATGCTCTCTCTTATTTTTACTAAGTTTGGGTCGTCATATTATCGTGTTTTCACTTCAGCTACTAGTATATATTTGGCAGCATTTCCAACTATGACTCCTCCGCTATCGATTTCAAGCAACCGTACACTTAAGTTAGCCAACCAGTATAAGTCTTTACTCACCTCCAACTTATCATTTTCAACATGCCGTAGAATACCCATGGATTTCCAACTCAATTCATTAGCCACAACGTTTGCCTTTCCGGTATGGTACAAAATATTAATGCTAATCCTTTAACAACTCAAGCCATCTCCGTTGCCTAAAATTTAAGTCTTTTTTCTTGATTATGTAGAATATGTCAACATGAACTCCATACATGTAGTGAGTCCGTAATTTCAAGGAAAATATAACAACAACTACCTCCAAGTCATGTGTGGGGTAATTCTGCTCGTGTTTCATTAGTTGTCTTGAAGCATAAGAAACAATTCTCCCATGATGCATTAAAACACTTCCCAACCCCACTCTAGAGGCATCACAATATATAACGTATCTCTCACGTCTTTCAGGAAGAGTTAGAACTGGTGTCGAGGTTAATCTGCCCTTTAGCTCTTGGAAACTCTTTTCACAAACATCGGTCCACTGGAATTTTGCTGCCTTATGCTTCAACTTTGTTAATGGAGTGGCTATATATGAGAAATTTTTCATGAATCTTCGGTAGTAACCGGCTAAGCCCAAGAACCAGCACACTTCGGTAGGTATTATGGGCCTTGGCCAATTCTTAGCTGCTTCAACCTTCTGACTATCAACTTTGATACCCTCACCTGATACTATATGTGCAAGAAAAGCTACTGAATCCAGCCAAAACATACACTTGGAAAACTTGGCGTACAACTTGTTCTCTCGGAGTGTGCCTAGAACCCTTCGCAAATGCCCTGAGTGTTGTGCTTCTTATCGAGAATACACAAAAATATCGTCTATAAACACAGTCAGGAAGATATCCAAAAATAGACTAAACACTCGGTTCATCAGGTCCATAAAAGTCGTTGATGCGTTGGTTAGGCCAAAGGACATAACAAGAAACTCGTGATGGCTATATCGAGTCCGAAAGGTCATTTTCGACACATCTTCTTCATTGATCCTTAACTAATGATACCTAGATCTACGGTCGATCTTCAAAATATACTTAGCGCCTTGTCACACTCCAACCTCGAGAGGTGCGACTGGTACATTGCCCGTGCGAACCGATGTCTAGGCTTAGACCGTATGACTTAGAAACTAGGCCAACGAGGCTTTCTAGTAAACATTTAAATGAACACAATAGCTGTGGAAAAGACTTTAGCATATATTACTTACACATGCACAGAAACATCTATTGCCATTAGAATCACCATCATCTTTTATACATACTAACCACTAGTTTATTCACAAGTCTCTAAGAATATCATAATATATGTACACTACTTGGTCGGACAAGCCCCCACTGTACCCTAAATAACTGGACCATGCACTTCGATACCTAGTGACTTTCGAACAACTACTCCAAAGAAGTGGAGTGCACGACCAATCAGCTAGAACAAACACCCTACTAAGGAGGGGAGTCACTGAGCCTATTTGTTCCTGCGGGCATGAACATAGCGCCCAAAGAAGAGCACGTTAGTACAAAAGATGTACTGAGTATGTAAAATAGATAACATGCACAAATCAACAGCATAACATAAGAAATAGAATTACACAAACATAACCTAGATCCATAGACAGGCCACCAGAGGTACACACTGCTATAACCATGAAATGTGAATGTATGCAAGCTTTTGTAAAATTCAAGCCACTCTTTAGGGTCATGCATATATATATATATACACACACACACACACACACATACATTCAGCCACTTTTTAGGGGCATAACATCATATTTCACTCCATGCCCGACCTCATGGAGGATTCGATCGTACCCGGTCTCATAGTTTTCACGACTGTACCCAGCCACAATAGGACTCGGCGTAGTCGGCTACAAGAGGACTCGGTAGCCTCACATCTCACACCGCTCCATACCCGGCCTCATAGAGGACTCGATCGTACCTGGCCTCAAGAGGTCTCAGCTGTACCTGCTCTCAACACAACTCGATGTAGCCGGCCTCAAAAGGACTTGGTAACCTCGCATCACACATCATCGTACCAATCACACAAGGGCTCGGTAATATCTCATATCATGTTTTATCATACCCAACCGATCAGTGGTTGCAGAATAGGTGCCTTACTCGGCCGAATATAACGCAGCTCTGTAAAGTAAAATAGATACATATATAAGTGTAATGTAGAGGCAAATTTCGAGGAAATATCAAGATTAAGCTCAAAGGGAAATCATATTTTCTGGACTCAAGGTACTATCTGAAAACACATCAAACTTGAAAGAATGCCACCGGTAAGAACAATGCACAAGAACAGAGAAAAAATTATAGAAGAGACCTTAAGAGCCAGTTTGGCCAAGCTTCTGCGAGGTTAAAAGTACTTCTTTCCAGAAAAATACTTTTAAAAAAATTTAAGTTGTTTGGCTAAGACGGAGAAGTACTTTTGGCCAGCAGTAGAATCAAATTTTCTGCTTTTGGGAAGACGTAGAAAATTCTAACTTCTTCCAAGAAGAAGCGGAAGCAGAAGCAGAAAATTAATTTATTCAAGACAAAATTATCCTCACCATAAATTTATATTTTCCAAATTATCCCTTACTAATTTAAGCTTTTTCTTTTCTTTTTTGTTTCTGGTTTCTACCACTCTCTTCAAATTAGAGATTTCATATATATGAATATATTGTAACTTTCCAATTTCTTCTTTGACTTTTCTTGTTTTTGATTTTTTCTTTGTGTAATGTCTTATAACTTTCAAAATTATCTTCTTCTTCTTTCACACTAAAGCAAGTTATCTACATCCTTCTTTGGATTATCAATTCTCTTCCTACAAATAATCATTTATAATTTTTCTGTTATGGGCTATTAATTCTTGAAACTTTAAAACAACTATCGAATCTAATTTATGAAAATTACCTACAAATAGGTAATAAATTTACAATTGCATCGCATAATCAATATTTTTTTTTAACAAGCCTCCACATTAAGCCAGGTGACAGTCTCACAATAGGTCACTTGGCAATTTAGGAGAAAGTTAGTTAGTATAGGTAATAATTAGTTTCTTTTTTAGTTTAAATTTTAAAAAAATTAAATTATGCATTATGTATTGTTAATAATTAGTTAGTCTTTTTGAATTTGAATTTAAACATACTTAACTATTTCTTTTACAAAAACAATAATTTTTTTATATATTTAGAATTTCTTCTATTTTACACTCAATGCCATCTTTCAAGTTTGACACTCATAATCATCTCGTTACAACTACCATGGATATACATAATTTAATCCGACGACATTCTTCTACCCATAAGGAATACAACTATTATGCTAATGAAGACATTACTGCAGATATTGAGGAAGGAGATAGACTTTTTGGTATTTCTTTATAAATGCAAGGCAAGTTTTCTACTAATATGGAGTCGTTGTGTGATAGAATTAGAATGAAATTATTGAGAAATATTATCATGTGTGAGTGACTTTGCTTATTATTTCATGGTCAATTATCAATATATAGTAATTTGTGGAATAGACTTGTAACTCATATTGAATGATGATAATAAGTAATTATACTAGATAATATTATATGTTTTGGTATAACTATGTATGTTATATTGATTTAAATCTTTAATATGTATGTTTACTTTATGTTTTATATTTCAATTAAATAAAATAAAAAATAATAAAAATCCCTTACGATAAATATTTAAGTTTATTTTTCTATTTAAAATAATTATAAGATCTTGGTACTATCCTTTTTTGGTAATTTGACACTCTAATATGCTGTTTAAAAAGATTGTCCAAATACAATTTTTTTACCAAATATTATAAAAAGAACTTCTTAAATGAATTGTCCAAACACAAACTATTTCTTTTTTCGAAAGTACTTTTAAAAAAAGTACTTTTCAAAATAAATAATTTTTGGCAGCTTGGCCAAACGGACTCTAAAACAAATCAATCTCGCCACTCTAAAACAAATCAATCTCGCCACACTGAAATCCTTGAAGGAAGAATGGACACTCATTGTAACGACCCAACCGATCGTTTTGAGCATTTACATTTTGCTCGGTATTTTGAGGGCGTGAAGAGCTCCATATGATGTATTATGACTTGTGTGGATCGTCAGTTTTGGTTTTCAAGTTATTCGGAATCGATTTAGAAGAATGAATTTCATGCTTGAAGCTTTAAGTTGGTAGAGTTGATTACATTTGACTTTTTAGTATTTGACCTCGCATTGGAGTTTTGATGGTTCAGTAGGTCCGGTGGTGACTTAGGACTCGGGCATATGCCTGGATTTGCATTTGGGTGTTTCTAGAAGGTTACCCGCTAATTGGCGAAAGTTAGAAATTTGAAGGTTTAGAAAGTTCATAGGTTTGATCGAGAGTTGAAATTGAGGATATCAGATCCGGATAGTGGTTCCGGGAGTTGGAATAGCTTCGTTATGTCATTTTGGGACTTGTGTGCGAAATTTGAGTTCATTCCAGGTTGATTTGATATGTTTCGGTGCCAGTTTTGAAAGTTGAAAGTTCAATGTTCATTTAAGTTTGAATTGAGGTGCGATTCGTCACTTTGATATTTTTATGAGCGATTTGAAGCCTCGATTAGGTCTGTATTATGATATGGGACTTGTTTGTATATTTGAACGGCGTACCGAGGGATCTAGATGAGTTACGGACGTATTTCGGATCATTTTTCTTCATATTTCCATTGCTGGTGTGTTCTGGTTTCTGGTGCTTCGATTGGCCTACGTGATCACGAAGTATGTCATGCGATCGCGTAGAAGAAAAACTTGGAGCTGGTAGATTATTAATCGCGGTCGGGATTAGAGGACCCCGATCGAGCAGGTTACTGTCCGCGTTCGCATGGTGTAGGCAGTGTTCACATAGTGTTAAGAATA
Organism: Nicotiana obtusifolia; assembly: GCA_002018475.1. Lineage (NCBI taxonomy): Eukaryota > Viridiplantae > Streptophyta > Magnoliopsida > Solanales > Solanaceae > Nicotiana > Nicotiana obtusifolia. The sequence goes on from MCJB01004559.1 coordinate 136,792, forward strand.
GGCAGCTGGGAACTGGAATTTCTTCTACGGTTTCATGTAAGAGGTGATGCGTTCGCGTAGTGTGGGAGCCTAATTGCTTCGCGTTCACAGGGTTCAATTTGCAATCGCGTAAAGGATTTGTGGAGGTAGTGTTGTTTGTGCATCGCGATCACAAAGGGTTGTACGCGATCGCGTAGCGTATTTCTAGGGCAATACATTTTCCTTCTTCGCAATCGCAATGGTATTTCAGCGATCGCGATTCATTAATTCGCCCAGTGATTATAAAGTACTCTAATTCAAAGGTTTCGGCTATTTTAGCATATTTTGAGCTGTGGAGCTCAGATTAAAGTGATTTTTGAGACGTTGTCACCATGTGAATTGGGATAAGTGTTCTCTACTCGATTTTGGTTATATTTCATGAATATATCCTCATTTTTGGCATTTGGTTGATGGTTTTGAAAGAGAAAATTGGGGGTTTTTTACTAAAGTTTCATAAAGCCGGACTTTTGAGTTTTGAACACCGAGGTGCGGGCCTGGGTTTGACTTTTTGGTTGAATTTGGGATTTTAATTAAAGATTTGACCTTTATCTTTTGGAATTATTTTCTTAGGCTTTATTTGATGTAATTGAGTTGCTTTTGACTAGTTTCAAGTCGTTCAAAGGTCAGTACGCGTGAGATGAGATTTTTGGAGTATCGTTTGGCTTGCTCGGTATTGGATTTGGCTTGTTCGAGGTAAGTGACACTTCTAAACTTGGTGCTGGGGGTATGAAATCCCGAATTACATGCTACATGATTGATGTTGAGGTGACGCGCATGCTAGGTGACGGGCATATGGGCGTGCACCGTTGTAATTGTGATTTAGTCGATTCTATGGAACTATGTAACTATCTTATCTGAACTTTTTTACCATGATCTATGTGTTAGAGCACTTGAGCTATTTTAGGCTATATGCTGGTACTACTGGGACCCACGTCGTTCTTTGCTGTTGAGTTATTTGCTTAATTGAAGTTATGTACTCAGTCACATTCATCTTAATGTATCATATCTCAGTCTCTGTTATCGTATATTGTCACATCTTGTATCATTGATTAGGGCTGCTTAGCGTAAGTGTTGTGAGCTTGAGAGACTAGAGAGATTGATGACTGAGTGAAGCCAAGGGCCTGTTGTGAGTGATATTTTTGGGATCGAGCTGCATGTCGCAGCAGGCTTTATTGATTTATGCCATGATTTGGCTTATTATAGAGCTTGGGCTGGATCTGCCCCTCCGGAGTTTGCACATCCATAGTGGGCGCAGTTGCTATTGATTTTTGGGCTGGATCTGTCCTGGATTCATTTGCATTGGGCTGCATCTGCCCTAAATTTATTTATATTTAGGCTGGAACTGCCCTATAAAATGTTGAAAGACTGAGTGTGTGGAGTATTGAGCATGGTGAGTGAGAATACGAGACAATAAGATCGAGTACTCTGAAAGTGTGAGTACATGAGTTCATCACTCAAACGTATTGCATTTGACATGCGTACTTGAGATACAGGCATAGATATGCATTTTCTCACGCTACCCGATGTTGGTGACATTCATGATTTCACCTGCATATTGACATGTAGGCATAGAGATGTACTTTCCTCATACTATTTGAAAATGAAACATCTCATTTATTGTTGAAAGGTTTTTGGGAATATCACAGTTTTCAAACTTACTCATATGTTTTCGGTGTTTCAGTGAAAGATATAGGATTTACTGTTATACTGGAAAAAGCATGCCTACTTTCCGTAACTGTTAACGAGTTGAGCATCTTATCTCTGAGTTATTTTCATGTACCATTTTTATCATATTGTTATGAACTTTGGCTGGTTATTGGAGTTAGACTCTGACCCTTGTCCCAGCTCATCAATACTTTCAACCTAAGGTTAGGTTTGTTACTTATTGAGTACATGGGGTCGGTTGTACTCATACTACACTTCTGCGCCTTGTGTGCAGATTTTGGATGTTGATGTTGTTGCGTATAGAGGGAGCTGGATTTGAAGATATACGTGCGTTCCAGTTATGGCTATCACTTGTCCTTGGTAGCATTAGATTCGAATTCTGTTCATTTACATTTCAAATAGATGTAGTAATTATTTCAATTCAATTTTGTAAACAAAAATCTAAATCTTAGAAGCTCATGATTTGTACTACCGGTCCTTGGGAAATTGTTGCATAAAAGCAGATGTATTATCATTTCTTCTCTTAATAAACCTCATTAAATTGGATAGTTGTAAATTGGCTTACCTAGTGGGTTGGCTTAGGTGCCATTACGACTAGTTGGATTTTGGGTCGTGACAAGTGGGTATCAGAGCCCTAGGTTCAGAGGTTCAACAAGTCATGAGCAAGAGTCTAGTGGTGTTTTGCGGATCGGTATGATGACGTCCATACCTATCTTCAAGAGACTATAGGGTATTTAGGATAAACTTCATCATTATTTTCTTATCGTGCTGCATTGATTCGGCTCAAAGCGTAGCTCGTTGAATTCATTCCACGCATTCGTATGCGCATGTGAGTGCTCGGTATCGGCTGTGTATCGACGACTTGTGATTCCATGGAAGATTTGCGAGATGTGATTTCAGTGTGCTGATGATGGGCTAGTCTAGAGGACTTGAGGCCGAGTTATGACTGTGGCTTGAGCACGGGAATTTCGGTTGTGTGAGCACGTGCTTTTGGACTTATAAGTCTGGTATTGTCCCTATTAGTGAATTTTTGGCTCGATGAGTGGTTGGATGGCTATATGATGATTATGATGTGACTGCGGGATGCGATCAGATGGATTGAATATGGCGAAAAGAGTTTCCTTGAGATGAAAAAAATTATGGAGTATTGGATGCTTGATTTCTATCTTGATGTGACGTATAGTCTCTAATTATGAGTGTATTGGAGGATCTTGCATGTTGTTTAGTTGTGGAACGAATTAGTTTCTCATACCTTGTTAGTGAATTCAGATGCAGGAAGATTAAGTGATGGTGTAGTAGTTGTGGCCGCGAAAGGGTATAAAGGGATTTCAGTTTGAGGCTAAGCAGGTGGGTTATAACCTGCGAGGTAATCTACAGATGTGTGATCATTATGATGTTGTGTGGAGACTTCCTTTTCTACCAGTGGGTCATATTTGTGTGATCTGAGTTTGGATCGGTTGTAATAGTTGACCTGACCGTCACGAGGATGATTGCGAGGTTTGTAGATAATTTGAGGTATTAGAGGGTTTGTGTTATATGAGCTTATGAAGGATTGAGTTAAATTACGGTACGGGATTATGTCAATAATAGAGTAGAGGTATTATGAGTTATCGAGTCTTTTGTTATATGGCTTTGAGCCAAGTGGGGGAGTCTGATATCGACGATTTGAATGCATGATTATGTGTTGTACTGGTTTCAATTTGAGGAATACTTTGAACCGGATATGACTTGTAGAGATTAAGATCGAGGATGACTCGAGTAAAGGAATTTCTGGATGCGGGTTATGTTACACTTTATGGGTATATGGGAATCATGAAATGATTGAGTTGTTATTGTCGAAGATGTAGTGCGCATGGAGTAGGAATTTGCTCAGTTGCGTAAAGGCGGGGTTACTTCCTTGGGTGTTTTCGTGCTAATGGGGGCACGGGTCGTTCGGCCCGTTTTGGGGTGGTGCAATTGAGATTTGAGCAGAGTGGATGACTCTCGAGAAGGTTCTAATGGATTCAAGATTTATATGTAGCAACTGAGAATTTTTCGTATTTGTATATGGCTAGAATGTGAGAGTTATATTACATGATGTCATGACTCGCGGTATTTCTATATCATTATGGATTATACATTTCACTATCAGGAAGGTGAAGGAAACGGCCTTAGAATCACAAAAGATCTCTTCAGAGTGGATGTCTCAGTTGTGGTACTTCTGGGGTGCTTAAGAGGGAATACAATGGCTTATGGGTTTTAAGGCGTGTGGTTTTATGTTAGGACCTCTTGTTTTGAGTTTTGGGTAAGGATCGTGGTGTTCTGGAAAGTAGAAGTATCAACTTGAAAGTAATTCGGAAGGAACTCGGAGGATCAGTGCAGCTTGGTAGTAGGTTGGATCAATAGGGTAATGGTATGCTCGCTTCTTTTGGTTCTCATGATGTGGTGAGTCTCTACAAGTGTTTTATGGTAGTACTCTTGGGTTTGGCGACTCGCGTGACTTGGTTGAGTTAGAGAGATTTAGTTCTGACGACTTGATTGTGTGCAAATGGATTTCAAAGTGCTCTCGAGGATTTCTACCATGGTTAGAGGTGCATATTTCCTACTGGCGTGAGGAACATGTTGCGTATTGTGATTTTCTCCTGGATGAGATCAAATGGAAGGTTCCTGGCTAATTGAGTATGTAGTTTGCTTGTGACTCCGAGTTGATTATGAGATTCTCGTACTTTTCATATGATGGCATGATAGATGTGGTGTGTTGTGTGGGGTTGAGATTTGCATGTGCAAGGTCACAAGTAAGTTTTGAAGGGAAAATCATAAATTCTTAGACAGCATGGAGGGTTTCCAATGTTTAGATCAATTCTATAACTACTTGCTATTGCCTGAAAAGGGTGCGCATCTCAGAAGGTGCACTGAGTTTTGACTTATGGATGCTTCATTGGTATTGCGGTACTCGCCGAGTTGATCGACTACTGATATTCAGATTTTGCTACGTGGCACGAAATATTTTAGAAGTATTCCTCGTGGGATGATCGTGTATGAGAGATGTGTTAGACATTCGGGTGATGGCCTTGGGATCAGATATGGTGATTCGTGTGTTCTATGGATTTGGAGACTGGGAGTTCTTAGAAGCAAATCGTTTCGAGGTTGTGAACTGTGGAAAAATGTGGCCAAAGTTGGCCAAAGTTGGCCAAATGATAGTATGTGTTATGGTTCAGTCACTATGGACTTTCATTTATCTATTTGTGGAGGACCAGGATCGATCTGGGGGCCCATTGGTAGGCCTAATAAGGAAGTGTATCCTGCATCGGGTCAAATTTGTTGAGTCGGCACAATTAGTGTTAGGGGGTGAGTCAATCGGTTAGAGTTGAGCTTGTTCGTGTTCTGATATGTTCTATGAGTTACTCTTCTATGCTGCGATGGGTATGATTTTTTGGTTATATGCACACATGGTGCAGTTCTGTTTGGGCCTTGTAGCGGAATTCGAGCGAAATAGTTACCGGGGTGCGGAAAAATGGTTGATTGCGCTATGGCCTTTGTTCGGTTGTGATATATGGTACTGTTTACTTCTCAGTTGTTATGGTCATGCACTTTTGGTACTAGATGTCAAATTGCATGCGGCTATTGATTTTGAGCGTTGTGACTTGAGGTATCTCATGTGGACCAACGTTTGGATGGGTCACACATTGCAGCGAAGTTATGTTGGGATATGATTCCTCGTGTTAGATTCGTGTTTTTTGGTTCTACAGTGTGTGATGGGTTCTTAGCATTGCGTTGTAGTGGTACGTATTGAGCTTGCGGAGCGATTCTCTCATTTGAGTCATTTTATATGTTTGAGTACACTTGAATTGTTGCGTATTGGTGCACGGATTACACAGTTTGTGGCTTAAGGTTGTATTGGTGTGGCATGTCAGTAGGCAGCTGTATTTGATAAGATGAGGTCGTCGGACCTAGAATGGGTGCTATCGGATCTGATTGCGGTATATTTGGAAGGATAATATCCAAAGTCGACTTAGAAATTGGCTATAGTTCTTGTCGAAGGAGAGAGAGTTCCATGACTTGTTGATCTGATAAGTGGTTACGAGTTCCTGCATGTTTCGTTCATCATCGGCAATGTACAAAGGTTTTAGAATAGGGTTTTGTTCGATATGAGGTCTTTCATTTGGGACTTGTGTGCAAAATTTGAGTTCATTCCGGGTTGATTTGATATATTTCGGCGCGAGTTATGAAAGTTGTAAGTTCAAAGTTCATTTAAGTTTGAATTGAGTTGTGATTCGTCATTTGGATATTGTTATGCGTGATTTGAGGCCTCAAGTAGGTCTGTATTATGTTATGGGACTTGTTTGTATATTCGAATGGGGTACCAAGGGTCCCGGGTGAGTTACGGATGTGTTTCAGATCATTTTTTTTCATGTTTCCATTGCTGGTGTGTTCTGGTTTTTGGTGGTTCGATTGGCCTATGCGATTGCGAAGTATGTCATACGATCGCGTAAAGGAAAACATTAGAGCTGGCAGATTCTTAATCGCGATCGCGATTAGAGGACCGCGATCGCGTACCTTAGAGTTGGTTACTGTCCGCGTTCGCATGGTGTAGGCAGCGTTCGCATAGTGTTAAGAATGGACAGCTAGGAACTGGAATTTCTTCTATGCGTTCATATAAGAGGTGACTCGTTCGCGTAGTGTGGAAGCATGTGTGCTTCGCATTAGCAGGGTTCAATTCGCAATCGTGTAAAGTATTTGTGGAGGTAGTGTTGTTTGTTCATCGCGATTGCAAAGGGTTGTACGCGATCGCGCAGTGTATTTCTAGGGCAGTACATTTTACTTCTTCTCTATCGCAATAGTATTTCTGCGATCGCGATTCATTAATTCGCGCAGTGATGATGAAGTACTCTATTTCGGAGGTTTCGGCCATTTTAACATATTTGGAGCTATGGAACTCGGATAGAAGCGATTGTTTAGGTGATTTTCGCCATGTGGATTGAGGTAAGTGTTCTCTACTCGATTTTGGTTATATTTCATGCATCTATCCTCGTTTTTGGCATTTGGTTGATGAATTTCAAAAGAGAAAATTAGAGGTTTTTCACTAAAGTTTCATAGAGCGAATTTTTGAGTTTTGAACATCGATTCGGAGTCGGATTTGAGTAAAACTAGTGTGGTTGGTTTTGAATAGGTTGTCGGATATTTTAAGTTTTGTCAGGTTCCTAAGAGCGGGCCCGGGTTTGACCTTTTGGTTGACTTTGAGATTTTGATTGAAAATTCGACCTTTATCATTTGGAATTGTTTCCTTAGGCTTTATTTGATGTAATTGAGCTGTTTTTGGCTAATCTCGAGTCGTTCGAAGGTCGGTACGCGTGAGATAGTATTTTTTGAGTATCGTTTGTCTTGCTTGGTATTAGATTTGGCTTGTTCGAGGTAAGTAACACTTCTAAACTTGGTGCTAAGGGTATGAAACCCCGAATTACGTGCTATGTGATTGATGTTGAGGTAACGCGCATGCTAGGTGATGGGTATGTGGGCGTGCACCGTAGTAATTGTGATTTAGTCAATTCCATGGAATTGCATACCCATCTTATCTGAACATTTTTACTGTACTCTATGTGTTAGAGCACTTGAGATGCGATTCATACTAGAAATCATGTTTAGGCTATATGCTGGTACTACTGGGACCCAAAATGGTCGTTCTTTGTTGTTGAGTTATTTGCAGCTATGTACTCAGTCACATTCATCTTTACGTATCATATCTCATTCTCTGTTATCGTATATTGTCACATCTTGTATCATTGATTAGGGCTGCTTAGCATAAGTGTTGTGAGCCCGAGAGACTGGAGAGATTGATGACGGAGTGAGGTCGAGGGTCTGTTCTGAGTGATATTTATGGGATCGGGCTTCACACAGCAGCAGGCTAAATTGATTCATGTCATGATTTGTCTTATTATAGCATTTGGGCTGGATCTAACCCTTCGGAGTCTGCACATCCACAGTGGGCACAGTTGCTATTGATTTTTAGGCTGGAACTGCCCTCTACAGTACTGAGTGACTGAGTGTGCTGAGTATTGTAGCATAGTGAGTGAGAATACGAGGCAGTGAGATTGAGTACTCTGAGAGTGTGAGTACATGAGTTCATCACTGAGATGTATTGCATTTGACATGTGTACTTAAGATACAGGCATAGATATTCATTTTCTCACGCTACCCGATTTTGGTGACATTCATGATTTCACCTGCATATTGACATGTAGGCATAGAGATGTACTTTCCTCATACTATTTGAAAATGAAACATCTCATTTATTGTTGAAAGGTTTTTGGGAATATCACAATTTTCAAACTTACTCATATGTTTTCGGTGTTTCAGTGAAAGATATAGGATTTACTGTTATACTGGAAAAAGCATGCCTACTTTCCGTAACTGTTAACGAGTTGAGCATCTTATCTCTGAGTTATTTTCATGTACCATTTTTATCATATTGTTATGAACTTTGGCTGGTTATTGGAGTTAGACTCTGACCCTTGTCCCAGCTCATCAATACTTTCAACCTAAGGTTAGGTTTGTTTCTTATTGAGTACATGGGGTCGGTTGTACTCATACTACACTTCTGCGCCTTGCGTGCAGATTTTGGATGTTGATGTTGTTGCGTATAGAGGGAGCTGGATTTGAAGATATACATGCGTTCCAGTTATGGCTATCACTTGTCCTTGGTAGCATTAGATTCGAATTCTGTTCATTTACATTTCAAATAGATGTAGTAATTATTTCAATTCAATTTTGTAAACAAAAATCTAAATCTTAGAAGCTCATGATTTGTACTACCAGTCCTTCGGAAATTATTGTATAAAAGCAGATGTATTATCATTTCTTTTCTTAATAAACCTCATTAAGTTGGATAGTTGTAAATTGGCTTACCTAGTGGGTTGGCTTAGGTGCTATTACGACTAGTTGGATTTTGGGTCGTGACACTCATACCAAATCATGCCAAGAAAGAATGTTGTCCTACATACCTTGTTGAAGAGCTAGCTTCTATGGTGGTTAACTCTACCATCAACGAATTCTAGAATCGATACAGCAATGCAGTGGGTATTACAGTGATGATTAACGCTTCCTTACACTAAATCTTGGTAGATTCACCTTCGATTTAGCCTTAGGCCATTTGGGGAATTCTAATGGGGATTTGAAAGCATGGGGGATAAAACTCAAATGGATGATATCTTCTAGAATGAGTGAGGAAGGACTACACTACCTTTTTATACTATGTTAAGTCCTAGGAGTTTTTGCCGCTTCACGTGTAAAATGGGTCGCCCCGCCTCGGATGTTGTACCCCATGGGACAGTTGGAGAAATCTGGTGGCATGCAGTTACCTCTTCTGCCTGGTAACGTGCCGTTATCTGATTGGTTGCACTTATACCTCATAATCTTCCAATTTCATATGTGGGGTGTAACACTCTGGCTCCAAATCGAACATGCACACAAGTGTAATAAAATCATTAAAACTTGCTCGTTACCTCAAATCATCAAAATACATCAAATGACAAGAATCGATCATCAAAACTCAAGAATTTTCAACTTAAAACTCATTTTCATAATTTTTTACATAACGCACCGAAATGCGCTAGGGTCACCTCGCACCCCAACCAAAAGTGCGTATAAGTTCAAAAACATCATATGAACCTACCATGATCGTCAAAATACCGATCTGAGGTCGTTTACTGAGAATGTTGACTATGCTTAACCCAAACCTCATTTTAAGCCAAAAATTACTTTTTCTTTAAATTTTTACGTAAAAAATTTTTGGAAAATGACACGGACTGCGCATGTAAATCAATAACATCAAATGGAGCTATAAAAGGTCTCAAAATACAAAACTTAAAGTTAGTGCTCAAAACAGCTTATTGGATCGTCACAATGTGGATGACATACTTCTAACAGGGAATAACATGCAAGAATTGAATGAGTTAAAAAATTAGATACTGAATTCAAAATTAAGGATTTGGGGAGTTTATCTTACTTCATGGGAATAGAGGTGCTTCGAATTGATTCTGGTCTGATTTTGAGCCAGCCGCAAATTCACCATGGAGCTGATTTCTGAGTTTGATTGTTGTGGTCTGTCTCCAGATAATTCACCATTAGATCTCTCATGCAAACTTCATGCTAGTCATGGTGTTCCTTTGTCTGATCTAAATCTGTATTGCCGACTATTGGGTATGTTGAATTTTTTGACTCATACTCGCCCAGATCTTCTTTCGCTGTACAACATCTGAGCAAGTTCATGCAGGACCCTCGTGATTCTCATCTTGTTGCTGCTAAATATTTCCTTTGCTATCTTCTCTGTGACCCTGGTTTAGGACTTTTTATGTCTGATTCTCCGTCTTTTGATCTTATTGCTTTTTGCGATGCCGACTGGGGTTCTTGCCCTGATACTAGGCATTCCATTAGTGACTTTTTTATCAGCCTTGGTTGCTTCCTTGTCTCTTGGAAATCAAAGAAACATCCCTTTGTCTCTTTTTCTTCAACGGAGGCTGAGTATCGATCTATGCGTCACGTGGTTGCTGAGCTTACTTGGCTTGTCCGATTGCTTGACGATCTTTCTATTCCGCCTCAGTTGCCGATTGCTCTCCACTCTGACAGTCAGGCGGCCATTCATATTGCCAAGAACCCTATTTTTCACGAACACACCAAGCATGTGGAGTTTGATTGCCACTTCGTGAGACAGCAGTTCCAAGCCGGACTTATCCCTTTGTCCTTTGTTCCTTCTCACTCTCAGTTGGCCGGCCTCTTTACTAAGCCCCTTTTTGGGCATCTTCATTGGGATTTACTAGGCAAGTTGGAGTTCTTTCTCCCCCTCCCAACTTGGAGGGGGAGGGTTGGCAATGGGAGATTCTTGATCACCAAAGCTCCAAAGTGTTAGATCCAGGTTGAGGCGGATAAGTTTTGTTTCTAACAGCTTGAGATACAGAGTTGAGGGTTTGAGTGTGTATCTAGCTCATCTAATTTGGCTCTCCACCTGTCATAATCATATGCAGCACTCTTCATTTGGATCTATCATCTCACCTGGTGATTTAGCCATAGAGAATTATTTATGTATTTTCTTTATTTCTCTTATATAGACGTGTACAAAGTAGTTAGAAGTTAGTTAGTTGAAGATACACATGAGTATTATATAGCTTATAGCTATATATAGTACACTTTCAATTCTCATAAATGAGAATGCAATTTCAACCATTTACAGAATTCTCTATCTAGAAATATATCAGGACATAAGGAAGTATTGTATGCCGTTCAAACAGAATAAATCACTAAGGAGCATTATTTCAAATTAGAAGAATGCAACGACTTTGTCATAAATACACAAAGTAAAATGAATTGCAGGATTGAATTGAATGATGCCATTGTACGAATAATTGATTACATCCTTAAAGGTATCACAGGTTTCATATTCTGACACTTTTTCCACTAAACATTTTTTTTTCTTATAAATATTTACCACAATTATAGCTTTCGTTCTTTTAAACTTTAGTTTAATCTTTCTTTATTGACAGGCAAAAACAAACATATCAGTCTTTTGTGCTTTAGTGCAGAGCCTTTTTGCTACTTTTACGTAATCAGAGGTTGAATTTCCCTAAATAAAATTATAGAATCAAGCTTCCGGACCAATATTTTATCAGTCATATTAAGTCCATTGTAAGATGAATCTTGTGCTGTCGCCAAAAAGGATGAGAAATTATAATAAAGTATACATTTTATATAATTTTTTGTAAGGAAATAAGAATCATATTCTAATATCAAAGCTTTTTCCAAATTAAGTACAGAATGATTTAAAGCCACATCAAAACGTGACACGGAAAGAAGATATAATGCTTTTAATAATTAGAGCTTATATCAAGTCAAAAGCACATAGAATAAGGAGTCTGACCAAATAGAGAGAAAGAAGCATAAAAATAATATGGAAAAGCTTAGAAACAAAGCATTTTAACACTTGGCGTAAGACACGGCACTGAGAGATATGCCTAAAGTTAGTCAATACTTAGTGGTATTAGGACAAACATATTCTTTTTAACTTTCCCTATTAATTTAACCTTGAAGATTTATTTGTCAAGAGATCATCAACAAGAGATTTCAGTGGTTGGATTCTGATTCGAGGCAAAATAGAAAGAAGTTTAAAAATATTAAGATAAACATCTATAATAAGTGATAAAAGAAATACTTAATATAGCAAATTAATCGCTAACTAAAACCAAAATTGGAATATTATGAAGTAGCTACTAGCTCGAAAAGGTGGAGGTAGGGACAGCGCCTACTGTAGTATCACAGTTGAAACACAATATGAATAGTGTGAGAATTTAAGTATCTAACTCAAAATTTTAGAAGAAAGATTTAACTGACTCAGGACATTATTAATATCTTTGAAAACTCGTACACAAAAATATTTTCTAACACCACTCGCACGTATAATTAATGTAGGAAAAAGATTAGGTTAAGGAGTGGATCCAATTTAGGAGAGAGATCAGGCTCAATAGGCCGAAAAACTCTGCCTCACTTTATTATTATAGGAGAGTAATCTCAACAGGTCCATTACTCAAATGGCCACTTAACTATCCGAAATTATCTACTAAAGTCATTTTTCTCTCATTTGTAACCATAAATCATTTAACTATACCAATAGCACTCAGAAGGTCACTCAATTAGATTTCTCAAATTTTTGATCGCTAAATACCTATTTTACCCTCTAAATTATCAAGTCAAAAGCACATAGAATAAGGAGTCTGACCAAATATAACAATCTTTTTATTTTTTTTTTAGCTTTTTAATATAACAATCTTTTTCTCTTTTTAATTTATATTGTGGACTTACCTTACAAAAAATAACAAACTCAGTGTTACTTTACTTTAAAATAAATAAATTTTATTTATAAATTAAAAAATTAAAATAGTATTTAAGCATACATAATATTGGGATAATAAAATTTTGAGCATAGTAGAAAGTTAATAAGAACAATTTGTTCGTAATAATAATTTTGATATTAACAAAAAAAGAACTCAAAAATTAATTTACACAATTAAGAATAAAAGAAAATAAAAGTTTTAAAATGTATGTATTCCATGCACGTATTATAGAAAATAATTAATTAATATAAAAGTATTTTTGTAATATACATTACATATTCTTGAATATTATACTAAATTATATTATTATTTCGACATTATAATGCTAGAAAAATATTTTTTTTATTTTTTATTTTTTATTTTTAAATAAAATCTTTCTGTTCTATAGGTAAGTCCACAGTGTTGATTAAAAAGAGAAAAAAATCATAATATTAAAAAGCAAAAAAAAAAAAACTGAAGATAAAAGTTGATAATTTAGAGGGTAAAATAGGTATTTGGTGAAGAAAAATTTGATAAATCTAGTTGACTGACCTTCTGAGTGTTATAGGCATAATTAAGTGATTTTGCTGTTACAAACGAGAATAATGACTTTGATAGATAATTTCGGAAAGTGGAGTGATGACGAGCGCAAAACACAACACAAAATTAATGCTCACTAGTCAAAGATAGTATAGTAACATATTATCTCCATAGGGATTGGATTTAAATGATGTTCGAGTAATTTCCGGTTTAATTGCTATTCAGGAGGATCAACACTTGGGTTAAATGATCGGAAAAGGTCCAAATATGCCCTTGCACTATATGAAATTAAGCTCATTTGCCCTTCGTTAATACTTTAGCTCAAGAATGCTCTTACCGTCACATAGTTGGTCTATATATGCCCTTACAGTCACAATTGATCCATATATACCCTTTTCGAAACAGAATCCACCCAAACTAATTAACTCTTTCTTTAATTGTATTAAAGTGTATTACAAACACTATTTCTTTTTTATTACGTAGTTTTTTTTTTCTTTACCTTTCTCTTGTCTTTCTTTTTTTTTCTTTTCTTCTCTTTTTTTTTCCTTTTTCTTTCTCCCATGTACGATTTCCTCCATTGCTGATGCCTTCTTCATTTTCTTCACCAATTTCACTTGACAAAACTCACGAATTCCTGCCTTCACCTAATTAACATCACCGAAAAAATTTCTCCGATAATTTTCATCTCCTTCTTTTCAGAAGAACCAGAGCTTTCTCGCCGGAAAGTTTTTGGTGTTGTAGGTTTGACTTTTAGGAATAAAATCACATGAAATTGGTGACAGAAATGGAGGTTCTGGTCTTGCTGAATCTGATGGAAAATATGAGAATAGGAAAAGAACGTGGTGGAGTTTGTGATAGTAAAATTAGCAGGAATTCATGAGTTTTGTCAAGTAAAATTGGTGACGAAAATGGAGAAGACTTCAAAATGGAGGAAATTGGATATGGGAAAAAGAAAAAGGGAAAAAAAGGAGAAGAAAAGAAAAAAAGAAGAAAGAAAAAAGAAAGGTAAAGAAAAAAAGTACTATCAAAAGGAAATAGTGTTTTGTAATACGGTTTAATACAACTAATAAAAGAGCTAATTACTTTGGATTGATTCCGTTCGAAAATGGAATATATGGACCAACTATGTGACTGTAAGGGCATATATGGACCAACTATGTGATGGTAAGGGCATTCTTGAGCTAAAGTAGTAACGTAGGGCAAATGTGCTCAATTTCATACAGTACAAGGGCATATTTAGACATTTTCCGTTAAATGATTATGAACTGTGTTTAACTACTAAAATAAAGTAATTGACAATTGACTGTAGAAAATTGGAGATTCACAAGTTGGTTTCTTACCAATGTGAGGAAAAAGGGTTTGACAAGATAGGCGCAAGATAGCTATTTGGGATTTAACTCTAGTTTAATTCACTCTAATGTTCTAATGATTCTCATGAATTCACTCGATGATTAATTCAAACATGTAGTCAAGACTCCCCTCTCGATTAAATCTTAACTCTACGAGGTAAACTAATAGAAGCAATGTGAAAGTATGCAAGCATGCGTTAATGGATTAGTCTGTAGGAAAACGTCTCTTGAATATTCTCCTATCACGATTCAGTCAACAATTCAACAAGCTCTTTCAATTACTTAAGAGAATCAATGAATTAATCAAACAAAATAATACAAAGACAATCACCAAAATATTCCTCTTTCGATTAAATAGACCGGTGAATAAAGTTGCAACAATTCAAAGCTCCATAAACGAATTCAAGCAAAGAACTAGAGTTAAAATTTCATAAATAGTTATCAAAACACCATATTCGTCAAACCCTAAGGGAAACTACTCCATAATAATGGAGAAAGTCATCACAAATATAATTAAAGAATGAAAAAACATCAATCTAACGTTACAATCCAAACTCCTGTATCGAATTGATGGAAAGATGATGAAATCCCGTTTCTTGTAGCCTCCAATGCTCTCCCAAAGCTTCAATGGTCAAACGTTTTCTAAAAATTATATTTTTGGTGTATTTATACCATGTAGAAATGGGCCTAGAAGAAACTACCCTTTCCAAGCCGAAGTGGGACAATTGGACCGTGAAAATACATTAGCGCATCGCCTGATAGGCCGCCCCATGCCCCACATTACTGAGAATTTTCAGAGAGTTGATTTTTTTCACTCTGCAGGAATTTTGCACGAACGCTATGAGCTCCGCAGCGCGGTAGTGCAATTTTCTCAGAGTAATTTTTGTTTTCTCACATTCTAACATCCAGACTTGGCCCTCGACCTCCAAACGTGATCCCGGCTTAATTTCTTGGACTTTTACTCAGATTTCAAAGCTCCACATTCTTTGATTTAGTTCCAAATTATCTTTTTAACTCGAAATCACTTCCTGCAAGGCATAAAACACATAATAAGTGCAATGCACTAACGTTTAAGCTCAAACCAAGTAAAATGCAGTAATTAGAGTGCTAACTATAGCTAAAATATGTGATTCTAGCCTACCATCAACATCCAACACTTTAACCATTGCTCGTCCTCGAGAAATTAAACTGCACTTCACATATAGACGACCTTCTCATCAAACAACTTCCCTAACGCATCAGGCCAAGAATATTTAAAATAGACTAAGCACCATATCATAACATCCTCTCCTCAAGACTCGACTCAAAAGCACCTCGCATTTTTCACAACCTGCTCACTTACTCTAACACATAGGTCAAAGATTTCACCTTACCTACGCAAATCACGTGCACAAACAATAAAGAGTAGTTCCACACACAATAAAATTCAGGAACAAATAGGAACTCAAGATAGACAGAATTAACTCACTCTCAGAAATAAAATTCATGCGCCATAGAGAATGTACCATAAACTTGCCCATAGTGTAATACTCTACTAATTGAGCTCATTCAACCAAGGATCAAGTAGGACTTAATTTGGTTGTAATGTAGGTTGCGGGAGGGTAGGTTAGATTTGGATATAGTGGTTATACCTCCCTAAGCACTTTAATACACATACTTTAACAATTCAAACCCCACACTTATGTTGAACCAAGCCTCAACCTTCATACATAATAGCATCAAGCTCCCAATATCCTTAAGCACAAACAAGATGAGAACTACCACTAGCATGAAATTTATTATTTCTTTTCTAAGTTCTGATTTTTTTTTTCTTTTCAAGCAAACTCACTTTTTTTTTTCAATTCTCTATACGTGGATCTCACCATTCTTCAAACAGTGCATCTTTCTCTTTTTTTTGTAGTTCCACTCAAAAATCCGACCATACCTCACTTAGCTTTCAAGCTCATAACAAAATCAAGTTCTCCCGAGAAGTAAAAGGTTCAAATAGATAGAAAATTCAAACAAAAGGTCAAGCTTGTAGTGTGGTCGCCAAAGAAGTAGGATTACAGGCTCAAAAGGGCGCTAACTAAGATACACATTCACTAGGTGGGTAAAAGCATATATGTAGCTCAACAAAGAAATACCTATATCACTTGCTAGACTGAACAAGAAGCAAACACACGGACAAGTTCTAGACATCAACCGACATGCACAGAATATTACAAAACCTCACACACACATTGGCACATAACTCACTTAGGATCAAACCTATTCCGACTCTCTAGTCAAAGCAGTTAAGCAACGTTACAATTACACAATTTAAGGTACTTATTTAAGAGTCAAGAACTGAGCCTAGGCATCACAAATAACGCATTCACTGCTCTCAAATCACAACAAAGTCAAAGAAAGTCATCTCCATTTACTAACATAGCACAAGACTTCACTACTGCTACTAAAAGAAAAACTAACTACACTCCATTCAATAAAAATGCTTGGAAAAGAACCGCGGCAGGAAAAAAAATAAAGGGGGATTGTTACACTACCTAGAAAAAACAAAATATTTTTTCTTCAACTTTGATCCCTCAAGAAGACAGTCGAGGAAATCCATCGTCGAGAAAAGTCAAAAAACATTCAATCAAAAGAAACAAAAACAAACACATATTTACATATTTACATCCCCCACCCCACAATTTAAATTGTGGCATGTCCCTATAGCACACAAATAAAAAGCAAGAGACAAAGAAAACTCCCCTGAACTTTTTTCGGTTCTGAGAACTTATGAACTCTACCCTTAATTTTGAATTCATTCCTCGTTTTTGCTTCTTGGTATTCTTTATGGAGCTCATCAGGCCAAAGTCCTCTAAGGATATCTGCAAGCCCCCCTCTTTTCTTTCTTGGCCTCATTTTGAGCGGTGGATTGTTCTTGTAGGATCATCCTCAACTTGTTTATGCATTCTTTCACAAGATCAATCCATACATATTCCTATTAATCCCCAAAAATAAAATCCACATGGTCAAGGTTAGAATAAGAAAACAAAGAATAAAGGTCATGTGAGTATTCCTCTGGCATGTCCAAGACCATTTGTTCCTCATTATCTTCTACTAAAGATTGTAAATGTGGATAGGAGGATGAGGGTTTGAACTCTTCCTTTATTTCTTCACAATCAACCAAAGCTCATCTCAATTAAATCAGAGTCCTCTTGCAGAGTGGCCAGTCTCTCTGTGGGCGCTCATCCTCTTGGGTAGGCTCATTCTCACATGGTATCTTCTCCATACTTTCAACATTACAATGCAATGAGATTTTTGAACTTATATTTACTAATTGACTCACTTGCGTTGTTACGTTCTTAATGGCTTCAGTATTTTGTATAAGTCCTTCTTGATATTGTATAAATCTATCTTCAACACTGCTCATGAACTTACACATAAGGTCTTCTAAACTACCATTCTCTTTTTGAGGTGGTTGTCTCACTTCGCTCTTATTCCAGTCATAATAAGGGTCTTTGTTCCATCCATAGTTAAGATTTTTCTCATATGAAACTTCATACATGTACGGTCTAGAAATAGGTTGAGACTCTTCAAAAGATGTATCATAGTAGGAATATTTACCTGCTTGATAATTAACCCATAGATGATTTACATTACATTTAAAACAAATAGCATACTTGTGATAATGTTCAGCTGCTAACTCTTCAACTGCTTGCTTAGGCTGGTTGTGCTCCATCTTCACAGTATTTAGAGTTACATATCAGGAATATTTTCTTCAAGTTTTCTCCCTAGCACTTGTCAGGTACTACAAAAGAAATCTTGAAGACAAGTTAACTAAACAAAAATAAAAATAAAAGAAAAAAATAAAAGCTAATTCCTGAATTAGTACCAAAAATTATTTTGAACACTATTGATTGTCAATCCCCGGCAGCGGCGCCAAAATTTGACGAGCGCAAAACACAACACAAAATTAATGCTTGCTAGTCAAAGATAGTATAGTAAAATATTTTCCCCACAAGGATTGGATTTAAACAATGTTCGAGTAATTTATGGTTTAATTGCTATTCAGGAGGATTAACACTTGGGTTAAATGATTATGAACTATGTTTAATTACTGAACTAAAGCAATTGACAATTGACTGCAGAGAATTGGAGTTTCGTAGAGTTGGTTTCTTATCAATGTGAGAAATAAGGGTTTGCCACGATAGGTGCAAGATAGCTATTTGGGATTTAACTCTAGTTTAATTCACTCTAATATTCTAATGATTCTCACGAATTCACTCGATGATTATTTCAAACGTGTAGTCAAGACTCCCTCCTCGATTAAATCTTAACTCTACGAGGTGAACTAATATAAGCACTATGAAAGTATGCAAGCATGTATTAATGGATTAGTCGTTAGGAAAACATCTCTCGAATATTCTCCTATCTTAATTTAATCAACAATTTAACTAGCTCTTTTGATTACTTAAGAGAATCAATGAATTAAATCAAACAAAATAATGCAAAGATAATCACCAAAATATTCCTCTTTCGATTAAATAGACCGGTGAATAAAGTTGCAAAAATTCAAAGCTCCATAAACGAATTAAGCAAAGAACTAGAGTTAAAATCCATGAATATTATCAAAATACCATATCTGTCAAACCCTAAAGGAAACTACTCCATAATCATGGAGGAAGTCATCAGAAATGTAATTAAAGAATGAGAAATATCAATCTAACGTTACAATCCAAACTCCCGTATTGAATTCATGGGAAGACGATGAAATTCATATCTTGTAACCTTCAACGCTCTCCCAAAGCTTTCAAGGTCAATTTTTTTTTTAAAATCGTATTTTTAGTGTATTTATACCATGTAGAAACGGGCCCCGATGAAACTACCATTTTCAAGCCGAAGTGGGACAATTGGACAGCGAAAATACACTAGCGGGGCGCCCCATGCGCCGCTCCATGTGCCACATTAGTGAATATTTTCAAAGAGTTGATTTTTCTCACTCACTAGCGCTATGAACTCCGCGGCGCCGTAGTGCAATTTTTTCAGAGTAATTTTTGTTTTCTCATTTTTTGACATCCAGACTTGGTCCTCGACCCCTAAACATGATCCCGGCTTAATTTCTTGGGCTTTTACTTAGACTTCAAAGCTCCACATCGTTCGATTTAGTTCTAAATTATTTTTTTTAACTCGAAATCACTTCCTGCAAAGCATAAAACATATAATAAGTGCAATACACTAATATTTAAGCTTAAATTCAAATAAAATATATTAATTAAAGTGCTAACTATAACTAAAACACGTAATTCTGGTCTACCATCAAATGAACATAATGGACCCTGTTGCAAACCTATATTAATTCAAGGATGTGATTTAAGAGAGATAATGAAAGAAGCGTGGAGCACCTCTAATGGATTGAGTTAAGAAAAAGAAACTTATTAGGGCCATAGAAATGAAGACAAAAGTGATTTTGGAAACGGGGTCACTAAATTTTAATTTGATATTTTGGATTTTAGGTCTAACCCAACTTAAACAACTAATTCAGGTCGAGACGCACCTACGCTTTAAGAAGAGGGCTCATCGGACTTTGTTAATTTTGACAAAATTCTGATTATATTTTATTTGGAATCCTTAAAATAAAAAGTTCCATGAGGTACTGGTTGATCAATTTACTCATGTGCCCTCGCCACCTTCAATTTTACTTCTGCCTCTAAATTCATAAGGTGGAGATTATCCAAAATCATTTAATTAATGAGACCACAAGCAATATTATGACATAATCGGTATCATTCTATGTGCACTTCTATCGTAATGTGTAACGTACTTATATTTTAGTCACCAAATAGCCTCTCCTCCGTAACACCAAAAAAAGTAAAAATAAATCACTACACACATGTGTGTTTTCTTGTTTCCCCTTTCTACAAACCTTTTAACCTAATCTTATTGCCCGGCAAACTCAGGTAAATCATTACTGTGTAAATATGAAAACGGATCAAACAACAGCAAACTAGATTGGGATTCTCATAAGAGAAAAATGCAAAGTGAAGCAAAGGAAGGGTTCTTTTTTACAAAAAAGCACGACACTGCAATCTCATCCACTATCATTCCTATTGAATTGAAATTTGCCACATAAAAGGTATCAAAGAATCTTGTACCCGCATTGCTTTTTTCTTTAGACACTCTATAAAGGAGATACCAAATTAGCTACCCTCCTCTCATCTATCAATCATAAAAATAAAAAATTAGAAAAATAAAAATTTAAATTATACATCGTCAATATAAGAAAATCATCGACTTATCTTTACATGTTGTAAGATATAATCTATCTTATTGGTTGATTATAAATTTTATATTTTAAGGAGGCTTATTTGTAAATATCCTTTGAGTAACTTGATATAATGTAAAAAGAGAATTTTATACTAACGATATATAACTTAAACTCAAAAAAAAAAAGGAAAATTTATGACGTCGGTTCTCTAGTTTTCTTGAGTCCAGCTTTAAGATTTTGGGCTAATTTTTCCTGGTAATGAGGCGATCTTTAATTTTGTGTCATACATATCTTACTTTTTGCTTTGCATAGAAAAGAAAAAAGAAAAGACCAAACTTCCAGCGGACAATGACATCTCGTAAATAAATTAAAAAAGACACCAAAAGCAGGAATCATTTTGCAACAGATTTTCTTTTTTACTTTCTCCTTTTTCTTCTTATTTTCCTGCTTATTTTATCTTAATCTTTTTAGGGAAGGGAGCTGGCTTATTGTTACAGATTAACTGTTAGTTTGAAGATTGTGTGGTCCCATAAACATATCTATTTGTTGGCCTACGTAGAAATATTTAGTTCTACAAAGTTAAAGGGTCATCATTGAAGTTTGGGAAGAACTATCTGCATTCCATGTTTATTTTGAATTATACTTCTAGTTTATCATAGGACATAGAGTAATATCACAATAAGATCATAATATTATGTACTCCATTAATTAACTAATACAAATAACTGTAGGTGTCAAAAATTACCTTTGACATGATTAAACAGTATTATTATTAAGAAGGCCTTCATGGGTTGCCACACGTCACCAGTATGACTTCGACAAAGATCAGCCAAGGTCAAAGTGTTCTCTTACAAAGTGAATCGAAGAGCCAATGAAGTTATTGAAGATCAAGATTGAGGAGTCAGCGAAGATTAGGGTCGAGGTTGATCACTCATCGTAGACAGAGTGAATAACAGCTAGTTTTAGAATGAGATATCAAAAGAGAATATTCTAGTGGATATTCTCTATGCATGTACTATTAGGGTTTTTACGTATATGTTCCATATAAATAGAAAGAAACACGATGATAGGAAGAAAAAGATATTCACTCGTAAGAAAACACATTGACTTTCTATATAAAATCTGACTTTATTGCAAACATACAAGAAATACCTTTTTCTTAAGATTTTTGCCCTAACTTTTCCACTTGGTCCTAAAACAACCTGAATATTCAAAGATTCATCAATCATTCATCATTGTCAGAAAGAATATCCATAGATCTCACCCCTTTTCGGGTGACTCATATGTTCTTATTTACTTAAATGTCATTCATCGCTATTTATTGTTACTTAATGCTTCACCCTCTTTTTGGGTCATTGAATATTGTTAGTGTTGTCAACATTTATTGCCATTCGGATAATACATATATTATCTTATCACAAAATCAGAGCATATCTTTTGGATATTAATACTGGCTAAGATTGACCCTATTTTATTAAATCTAATTGGTTAAGCCCAGATCTAAATTTCGGGTCGAACAGTTTGGCGCCATCTGTGGGGACTTCTTAGCTAATCTTTTAGTTTCCTTTACATCTACAACTCACGTGAGTTGCTAACTTAACAAACCCCAAGGTTTTTCTCTTTCTCTGCACATACAGAAAATTTACATGGCAGGTAACCAAGGAGACAGGACTAAAGTGACAGGTGACTTCCCCAGCAACCTCATGAACGCTATCAACGAGGGTTATGAAACGTTGGGCGATGAAGTGACACTCACTGCCTCCCTCAAGCGCGAGAGGTCACCTCTCCCAATTGTCACCGACCATGAAAAAGCTCCTCGAAGCGTGGTTGACCGGTACATTAGTAAGCATGCTCAACAAACAAGATCTGTGCACAACAATAGAGACTGCAAGAGCGCATAAGGTACAACGAGGAGATGAACAGGCGGATCAACCAAACACTCCAACGTCAGGTATAACTCACAATGTTACTACCAGTGCAGGTGACGGCGTCCTCACCGCTATTCTAAAGAGGATGGAAGAAATGGAGAATGAGAACAAAACGCTCAGAGACCAAATGAAATAACACCAAGAACGAGTCAACAAGATACCAAGTGCTCCTAAGCTACTGCCAAAGAGGGACGCCGACAGATTCCTAGAGCAGCCGTAACATGCCATACCAAAGACCTTCAAAATGCCATCATATCTCAATATATATGACGGAACAAATAACCCCCAAGATCACGTGACTTATTACGTCACTGCCATGAAGGGCAACGATCTCACCAAGGAACAGGTATCCTCTATTTTGCTGAAGAAATTCGCCGAAACCCTCACTAGAGGGGCGTAACATGGTATTCATAGCTACCAGGCTGCTGCATAGAAACCTTCAAAGAAATGGCCGACAAGTTCGTGACGGCACAAGCTGGGGCCCAGAAAGCCAAACCGAGAGTAAACGACATCTTCGCCATCAGGAAATCCCTAGGACAGGGACAAAGGCACTTCCTCGCCTGATTCAATAGGGTAAGGATGACCTTACCAAATATGTCCAAAGGGATGTCAGTCGCAGCCTTTCAGAATGGGTTGAGCAGAGAGGGTTCAAGAGCAACCAGAAAGTTGTTGAGCCAGTTGATGAAGTACCCTCCAACCACTTGGGATGAAATCCATAATGCTTATTCTGCCGAAGTCCGAGCAGATGATGACAAACTTAACGACCAACTCGACGGCTCATCTCAGTACAAGCCAAGCCCAGGAAAGAACGAAGAGATAACATGAGGAGGGATCACTTAATCTCATGGCCAAACAGGGAACAACATCAGCCTTATATCAGGGCCCTCTCTCCTCCTTCTTTCTGCTATGATGATGGCCTATCTAGGCCGAGAACGGGGACTCACAGGAACGTGAGAGGTTTTCCCCCTTGTTAACTTCTCACAATTTTTATGTTTCGCCTACAGAAATAGTCTACGCCCTAGAGAAACTTGTAACGAAGGTAAAGTGGCCGCCAAAGATGAGGCCCGACCCAAGTACCAGAAAATTTGATGCCCTCTGCGAATTCCACCAGGAACGCGGGCACAAGACAGAAGATTACATCGCCCTAAGGCAAGAGGTTGTGAACATGTTGTAGCAAGGACACCTTAAAGACTTGTTGAGAACAAGGGAAAGAACACATTCGTTAGGGGTCGAGAACATAAAGGCTCGCCAAAGCCGCCCTCACCGGCCCGCACCATCAATATGATTATTGGCGGCAACGAAGATGACTCCATCAACGGTATCATGTTCATCGCCACTCACAAGCTCAAAAGATATATCACCCACGAATGGTATGACGGTCTCGAAAAAAGTATCATCTTGGATGAGTCAGATGCTGACGGTTTAACTTTCCCTCACAATGATGCTCTTGTCATTACTTTACGAATTTCAAATATTGATGTTAAGTGTATCATGGTATATGATGGGAGTGGATCGTGCATTATCCATCCCCGAGTCCTCGCCCAGATGAGACTGGAGGACAAGATAGTGCCACGATACATCACACTAATAGGTTTTAACAATGCAGTTGAACAAACCTCGGGAGAAATTACACTCCTTGTCCTCACCGTGGCATACCTCGGGAGAAATTACACTCCTTGTCCTCACCGTGGCATAATTCTTGAGTAAACGTTCCATATCATGGACCAGGCCACCGCATACAATGCCATAGTAGGACGACTATGGATACATCCCATGAGAGTCGTCCCCTCCAGCTTATACCAAATGATCAAGTTCCCAACACCTTGGGGAATATTTAGCATATGCAGGGAATATCACAAGTCCCGGGAATGCTACGGCATCTCCATGGATGGATCGAGGACCCAACAAAAGAAAGATAAGGAAAATGAAGCATAGCAATCAACAGGGTCGAGGTCGACACAAGAAGAGACTAGGGACGTCATCACGAACCCGGAAATGGTCGAAGTCGCTGACTCAACTATAGAAGACCTCGACCCCGTTCAATTAGATCCCAACGACCCCGGAAAAAGGCCTACATCGGCTGCAAACTTCGACAACCAGGTAAATTTTTCAATTTTTAATAACTAATGCAGATTTGCTTGCCTTCAGCCATGCAGATATGTTCAGCATCCCCAAAGAGATCGCCACATACAAGTTGAACGTTGACTCATTTTATCCCTCGATAAGGCAGGTCAAACAAAAGTTTAACCCCACCATCAATCATATGGTCTACGAGGAGGTAGAAAAGCTATTAGAAAACGGCTCTATCAGGGAGTCGAAATATCCCAAGTAGATAGCCAATGTGGTGATGTTCAAAAAGAAAAACGTGAAATGGAGGATGTGTGTAGACTTCACAGACTTAAACAAAGCATGCCCGAAAGATTCATTCCCATTGCCATATATCAACCAACTCATCGACGCAACAATCGGGCACGAGCTACTGAGTTTCTTGGACGCATCCTCGGGCTATAACCAAATACTCATATGTCGTTCGGGTTGAAGAACGTAGGAGCCACCTATCATAGATTAGTCA
Organism: Nicotiana obtusifolia; assembly: GCA_002018475.1. Lineage (NCBI taxonomy): Eukaryota > Viridiplantae > Streptophyta > Magnoliopsida > Solanales > Solanaceae > Nicotiana > Nicotiana obtusifolia. The sequence goes on from MCJB01004559.1 coordinate 161,928, forward strand.
CAAGAATGTTCAAAACTAACTTGGCAAGACCATGAAGGTATATATCGACGACATGCTGGTCAATCGTAAGGGGGGAAGACCATATCGACCACTTGAGGGAAACATTCGACATACTAAAACGGTACGGGATGAAACTAAACCTAGAGATATGTGCATTTGGCATAGCCTTGAGGAAGTTTTTGGTTTTCTTAGTGTCACAACAAGGGATCGAAGTCGACCCAGATCAAATCAAAGTTATCGCAGGGATACCTAAAAAACTGACTACTAAGAAGCAGGTCCAAAGGTTGACTGGTCGAATCACCGCCCTATCGAGAATTATATCGCGATCATTCGATAGATACCACAGATTTTTCGACATACTCAAAAATGATAACGGTCTTGAGTGGACGCCCGATTGCATACAAGCTCTGCAAGAACTAAAGGTGTATTTGTCTTCACCACATCTACTCTCAAAGCTCGAACCCGGGGAATACCTCCTCGTCTACCTCACCATCTCCGAAGTGGCAGTAAGTGCAGTCCTGGTCTGAGAAAGTAAAGTTGTGCAATCTCCCATTTATCACATTAGTAAAACACTCGTCGACGCCGAGACAAGATACCCACACCTCGAGAAACTGGCCCTAGCACTGGTCATAGCTTCACGAAAGCTTAGACCCTATTTCCACTACCATCCTATCTCGGTCGTCACCACCTTTCCTTTAAGAAGCATTTTACATAGGCCCAAATTGTCGGGGAGGATGGCCAAGTGGACCATCGAGCTAAGCGAGCACGATATCACATATCATCCTCGAACAGTAATAAAGTCACAAGTGCTCGCCGACGTCGTCGCAGACTTCAGCGCAGAGATAATGCCTGAGGTCGAGAAGGAAGCCGCCCAGGCCTCTCTTCAAACACAAGACCTCTGGGTCCTATACACCAACGGTGCATCCAATGCTTCCTGATCCAGACTAGGACTCGTACTCGAGGTCCCTACCGGTGAAGTATTTTGCCAGTCCATACGGTGCTCAGATATGACTAACAACGAGGCCGAGTATGAGGTCATAATTGCAGGGTTAAGACTAGCACCCAAATATGGTGAAAAGCGGTTGAAACTCCATTGTGATTCACAACTCGTAGTCAACCAAGTCACAGGGACTTTCCAAATCAAAGAACAAAGGTTGCAAAAATATCAAACCGAGATCTTTAAGCTACTGCCAAGTTTTGACGAATGCCAGCTCGACCAGATCTCGCGAGCCCAGAATGTCGAAGCGGACGGCCTCGCCAAACTGGCCACAGCCACCAAAAGCATCACAACCAAGGATAAAAATGTAGTCCACCTCCTCAACTCGTCGTTAGACCAAATTGAGGTAAGATTTGTAATTTTAACTTGGGATTGGCGTAATTGTACTATCACCTACTTGCAGGACGGCACACTCCCAAACAACAAAAAGGAAGCTAAAAAACTAAGAAAGCAGCCAGATACAACCTTCTTCATAACGACCTATACAAGAGAACATACAACGGCCCTCTAGCAAAGTGTTTGGGTCCAAAAAACCCAGCGTGTTCTCGAAGAAGTCCATGAAGGCCATTGTGGCGCTCATTCTGGTGATCGAGCACTTGTTAGGTGCCTCATACAGGCAGGATACTAATGGCCCACCATGAAAAAAGATGCCTTAGAATATTTGAAAAAATGCGAACAGTATCAGAAATACGCCCCAATAATTCACCAAGAAGGCGAGCATCTTTACTCTTTCACCTCTCCATGGCCGTTCATCATGTTCGGAATGCACATTGTGGGGCCCCTCCCAGTAGGGCAAGGTAATGTGCAATTTCTTTTAGTTTAATTTGACTATTTCTTTAAATGGGTGGAAGCAGGAGCATTCGCCCAAATACGCGAGCAAGAGGTAATCGCCTTCATATGGAAAAACATCATCTGCCGATTCCGCCTACCCAAGGAGATCAGCTGCGAAAATGGACCTCAATTAACGGGAAAGAAAACTGCTGAATTCTTCAAGAAATGGCAGATTAAGAGGATACTTTCAACCCCTTGAAGCAGACAGAATCCTCCAACAAGTTCATATTGAACATCATGAAGAAAAAACTCGAAGAAGCCAAGGGACTATGGTTGGAAATACACCTAGAAGTACTATGGGCATATAGAACCACCCCGAAGACAAGCACAGGAGAAACACCCTATTCTCTGATCTATGAAACTGAAGCAGTTATACCGGTCGAGGTCGGAGAGCCCAGCCTAAGATACTCCCATGAAAGTGGCACTAATAATGACGAGAGTAGAAGGCAAGAGCTCGATGAGATCGATGAACAAAGAGACATGGCAAACATAAGAATGGTCTCCCAAAAGAAACAAGCGGAACGTTACTACAACAAAAAGGCAAAAGTCCGGCCGCTCAAAGTCAGGACTACATACTCAAAGCTAAAACTCAAGAAAGCAGAGATCCACGAGAAGGAAAACTAGGAACAAAGGGGGACGGTACGCACAAAAATTATAACCAAAGAAAACAAGGGTTCAATCTAACTAGAGACAATGGAAGGAAAAATAGTTACCAAACAATTGAAATATCAGCCACCTCAAACACGTCAACTTCTAAAAGGAAGAAGCGCCCCCTAAGTTGTACTCTTTTCCCCTCACTTGAGTTTTATCCCATTAAGGTTTCCTCAAGGAGGTTTTTAACGAGGCGACGGAAGGGACGCTTCGAGTCGAAGTATGCGAAGAACAAACTGATTTCTCTTTCATTTCCCGACTCCTCAAGACTCTCCAAGTCAAACAATGAAGGGACTAGATAGACCGGGATTGAGATTGAAACACGGGCCGATGCCCAAAGTTTGTAACTTTCTCTAATCACGTAATCATAACAACAACGTCAAAGTAATAGAAACTTACATTTATCAAAACCATCTTAACAAAAGGTTAAATTCGACCAAGTTCGAACAACACCTACCGGTCCTCAGCCGCGATTTAAAAAAATATCAAGTTCGACCAAGGTCGAACAACACCTACTAGCCCTCGGCCGCGATCGAACTAAATGTGAAGTTCAACTAAGCTCAAACAAATACCTATCGGTCCTCAGCCACGTCTAAATAAAAGGTTAAATTCAACCAAACAAAGGTTAAGTTTGACTAAGTTCGAATAAAGACCTACCGGCCCCCGACCACGATTTAATAGAAGGATAACATCGACCAAGTTCAAACAACACCTATAGGTCTTCGATCATATCTCAACTCAGGAGGCATACTCGATATATATAGACAAAGGGATGATTCGGCCTATGCTATTCAGCCCAAGGACTACAATTAGCTAGAGAACGACAACAAAAAATATAAAGGAGCAAACCATGCAAGTACAGAAACAAATCACGGCAAATACGAAAGGCACAAGTGAAAGCAAAAACCAACTTTGATATTCATAAATAGAAGTTTGTTACAAAGGCTCTTGAAGACGCCAAAAAAACACACAAAAAAAGGGTAAAAAAGAACTACTGACCATCGCTATCACGACCCTCAACATCCCCATCAGCCCGACCTTCAGCAACATCATCACCCTGACCATCGACTCTATTACCATCTCGTCCTCCAGAATCCTCCTCATCTTTGCCCTAAGGGTAAAATGATTCATACCAGGCGTCCTCCTCAAGTATGGAATCATGCTCATTCTCATCCTCCTCGCCAGGCCGAGGCGTAGCAGGGTCATATCCACAAGCAAGCCGAGCCTCGCGAGCCTTGACCCGAGCATCCTCAAAGGTCTCCCTAGAAACAGAGCCCATCACATGCAATTCATGAAACACATCCAGTCGGACCTCGGCATGAATCCACTCTTCGTACAGCTCACAGGGGACGTTTGGGAATCCAGAAACATCAACGAAGAAAGTCGTGCGAGTAGTTGGGTCTTCTCGACCTCCAAAGTAGTAACTCGATCATAAAGATTGGAGGTTTCCTTTTCCAACTCCCCGATCCTCTTCTTAAGGCGGTCCTCCTTAGCCTCGCCATCGGCAGGTCGTTCTCTCACTCGGAATGAAGGGTTCGGTTCGCCAACTTAAGGAAATCCACTCTTCTCCAAGCCTCCAACAAAGAAGGCTCTACCTTTTCAGCTCTTTCTGCTTCTCGACAATCTCACCATTAAGAGCCTCCATCAGAAATTGGCACTCCTCTAACTGGACTTGTAGCTGGGCTACTAGAGCTTGAAAGTCGCTACATTGGGCCTCCACGCCTTTGCTGAGTTCCAGCTCCTCCTCCTTGGCCCTTAATGTCCCCTTAAGAACATTGAAATGCTCCACAGCTTCCATAAGCTCTTCTTCTTTCTTTTTCAAATCCTCACTCAAAGCCAGCACGTTGCCTCCTTCACAAAACCGATCCCGGAGCTTCTGGTACTTTTCATGGCATGTTGTATATTTATTTTTCAACTTCAAATAATTTTATTTACACCTCATCTCCTACTAAGCAATCTCAATCTGCAGAATAACCTTCTACAAAATAGAGAAGAGATGTTAGAACCTCAAAAGAAACTAAGGCATAATGAAGAGGAAAGACGACCTTCGTACTTACCCTAAGTGTCTCTTTGACAAGGTACCGTCGTTTATCTTCTCGAGGTCACACCCTCGACTTCATAATAGAGAGGGCCAAGGGCAAGGATTACCTCCTCGGTATTCACAAGCAGGTTACGATCCATTGGGACCGTAATAGTCCTTGAGCCCCCCTCCAACCTCACCTCGAGCTGGGTGAGCCTCTCATCAATCATTCTTAGCTCGTCCAGATTCATGTCAGAATCAGATCTGGCATCCTCCTCATCAATAGATTTTTCTCTGTCATTGGCGGACGAGGAGACATCTACTATAGCCCTAGAGGACGAAGCCTCTTCTTGCCTCGGAGGTGGGAGGCCATCATCAAGTGTTCCCTCCTCGATCGTTTCCCCCTCAGGATGCACCGGTGCTTTCACATTCATCTCTTCCTATTGTGGAGTCTCGAAATCTACCCCAGTACTTTCTCTAACATGTATCACGGCTGTCTCTCAAGGAACGAAGTCGCACTCCTCTAAGTCGACGGCCATTTGCATTTCTCCCATGTGTATATGCTCTCCTCTTACAAGGCCTTAGACCCCCATCATCAGGAGAGACATCGCCATCCTCATCAACCAGCGAGAAGATTGAGGATCAGAAGCAATAAATGGGGCGGAGACAGACTCTTAGACCGCAGTAACTAAGGTGACCACAGGTACGGAAAGTACATTAGTTGCAACAGGGGTATAAGCCAAAGGTGCAACAACCTTCGTTCGAAAAGAAGTCATAAGAACTCAGCTCCTTTGAAAGATCCCCTGCCTGGGAAAGAAACAAATGTAGAAGTTACTAGAACGAATCGACATACAAAAAAAAGCAGGACGGCCAAGGCTAGAGAAAAGAAGTTACCTGTCGAAGGAAGATCCAACTTGAACTTCTTTAAAAAGCTCGGCTAGTCGCAGATCCCTATGACATGGGGGAGAACTTGCTCGACCCAATCGAAAATGCGCGCGACTAAAAGGGGAGGCTGGCTGTTGGCTGCAAGAAAGGAAAAATCATTTAACTAACTCAAAGCAAGTAAAGGAACAAAGAATGAGAAAAAGCACACTTACGTGTGTAGTTCCAAGCCTCAGGATAGTCGTCGACGTTAGCCACAACATCCTCAGTTCTGACGTAGAAGAAGTTAAGCCAGAACCAACCACTGGCCTTGTCGTCAGTGTTTACCACCAAGCATTTACCTCCAGAATGGCAAAGGTTCAGCACCATTCCCCTATAGAAGCTAGGGGTGAAAAGATGCACCAAATGCTGCAGCATCAGTTCGACCCCGGCCAGCTCGGCAAATTTAGTCAGCATTATAGTAATTTTGTAAACATACGGTGCAAGCTGAGCAAGGAAAACATTGTAGTGGAAACAAAACTCTTCCACCAACGGAAGAAGAAGGAACGAGTAACCAATGAGGAAGGGTAGGTTTATAAAGCGCAGTACCTAGGAAGATGAACCTGCACCACGTCCCCTCCGGCAAGGATCAGTTCGACGGGGCTGGGAAAACCAAACATGGCTTTGAATTCAGCCAACTCTTTGGATTCCATAATTGACAGGAAATTCCCACGTGCCGTGCAAGTGATGGGGTGAGGTCAGACCGGGCATCGAGGTTGCGGGGAGTATCTCCTCCACCAACGAAAAAGCTTCATCCTCAGCAATGGCGGAAACACTCTCCCTATGAGTGGGAAACACGGCTGCCAAGGGAGAAATGCGACTCCCTTCACCAGCATCTGAGGGTAAGTTTGACGTACTTCGAGATAATGAATAAGAATACAAGAAGGAGAGATTGGGGTAGGGTGTAAGGCAACTAAACAAAGAAAGAAGATTCAGAGAAAGAAAATTCAGAGAAGAAGGCTGGTATTTTGAAACTTTAGAAGAGCAAAATTTTGAATTAAGTTTCAACATCCTCTATTTATAGAAATCATGGCATCAAACCCGAAACGGCTCATCATAATTGGCACCGGAAGTGAAACGGCATATCTAATCAAGGGTCATGCACAAATCGAAGCAATGATGTTAGGCTATAATCTCATGTTTTAGTCACTTATTACACTTTAATTCACTGCACTTTACTTGTGTTGAGCTTTAATTGGTAATATTTTGCACTTATTGCGTATTTTATGCCTTGTAGGAATGGTTCCAAGTTATGTAGATGTTGTTGAGCTAAATCAAATAATTGAAGCTTTGAGGTCTGAGTAAAATCCCAAGGGATTAAGCCGGGATGTATGTTCGGGGGTCGAGGATCACTTCTAGACGTCAAAAATCAAGAAAAAGGCAACACTCTGAGGAAATGCACTAATGCGGTGCACCATGCATAGCACAGTGCGACTCATCAGACAAGCTAAGTTCGGAGAGTTTACAACCGAGAAAATTGCACTAATGTTAAGTACCCTGCGTAGCATAGTGCGACGCATGAAAAGTAATAAGTTTGCAAGTTTTCCTATTTCGGCTAGGAAATGGAGGTTTTGTCTGAGCCCGACCCTACTTGGTATAAATACATGAAAAAATATTATTTTCTGGACTTTTGACATGCTTTAACCTAAGGAGGCTAAGGAGGAGTTGGAAGAACACAAGCACAAGGATTTCATCATTCTCTTCTTACTCAAGACCCGAGTTTGGATTAAATTTATGTTTTTCTATACTTTAATTTTATTTGTGATGAATTTCTCCATATTTATGGAGTAGTTCCTTTTAGAGTTTAATGGATTTGGTGTATGATGATTGTTTGTGGATTATAATTCTAGTCTTATGTAGTGAATAATTTTTGGATGATTTAATTGTTGCATCTATATTCACTTGTTCATGTAATCGAGAGAGGCATAACTTGTGATATCTTTGGATTATATTTTTGGTTGAGTTCATAGATTATTCTAAGTAATCGAAAGAGGCTAGTTGAATCATTGATTAAACCTAGTTAGGAGAATAATCGAATGAGGTTTTCCTAAAGACCAACCCACTATGCATTCTTGCATATCTTTACGTGCTTAAATTGGTTCATCTTGTGAGGTTAAGACTTAATCGAGAGAGGAGTTTTTGCTGAACGTTTGAGCTAATAATTGAGTGAATTCGAGAGACTCACTTGAACATTAGAAGTGAATTATCTAGAGTTAGATCCTGAACAATTATCTTGCACCTATTCTATCAAAACCCTATCTTCTCCCACTGATAACCTTATATGCTTATTCCTTGTCTCGTTAATACTAGTCAATAGCTTTAGATTCTTAGTTAATTTTAATTATTAATCATATAAATCTCAACTGTTGATCCATTTGGATAGCAATCAAGCTAGAAACTACAAGAATAGTATTTAAATCCAATCTTTATGGATACGATATTATACTATACTATCTTTGATTAGCGAGTATAATTTAAGTATGTGTTTTGCGCTCGTCAAGCAACGCATCGGGAACAAGCGTCATCATGACGCATGATATCATGACGTCACTCCAACCTTTGGACAAGATGGCTCCAAAAAAGTACCCGAGAAACCCGAGAAATTTGAAATATGCGGCCCATAGAGGGCCACGTTGCCTACTCGCCATGACGACTACGACTCATATGGTCTACTAAATAAGTTCGACCACAAATAACATTATCCACTCATTGAACTCAGCTGCGAGGATGACCTCAATAACCGGAGGGACTAACTGTATTGTTCAAAAATTACCTTTGACATGATTAAATCGTATTAGCATTAAGAAGGCCCTTATGGGCTGCCACGTGTCACTAGTACAACTTTGACAAAGGCCTGCCCAGGTCGAAGTGGCCTCTTAAAAAGTGAATGGTAGAGGTGATGAAGTTATTGAAGATCAAGATCGAGGAGTCAGCGATGATCAGGGTCGAGGTCGAGCACTCATCGTAGAGTGAATAACGACTAGTTTTAGGATGAGATATCAAAAGAGAATATTCTAGTGGATATTATATGTATCTGTACTATTAGGGTTTTTAGGCATATGTTCCCTATAAATAAAAAGAGACACAATGATAGGAAGAAAAAGATATTCACTTGTAAGAAAACACATTGACTTTACATATAGAATCTGGCTTTATTGCAAACATACAAGAAATACTTTTTTCCTAAGATTCTTGCCTAACTTTTTCACTAGATCCAAGAACAACCTGAATATTCGAAGGCGCATCAATCATTCATCATTGTTAGAAAGAATATCCATAGATCTCACCCCTTTTCGGGTGACTGATACGTTCCTATTTACTTAAATGCCATTCATCGCTATTTATTGTTACTTAATGCTATCCCCATCTTTTTGGATCATTGAGTATTGTTAGTGTGTCAACATTTGTTGTCATTCGGATAATACATATATTATCTTATCATAAAATCAGCTAGTGTATCTTTTGGATATTAATATTGGCTAAGATTGATCTCATTATATTAAATCTAATTGGTTAAGCCCAAATCTAAATTTTGGGTCAAACACTAACACTGATAGCTTATAATGGATTTATTGTTGAGCAAAATTCATTACCAGCCATTCGGTAGAAATTAAAATCATCCGCTGGCCATAAATTACAATATGCACTTTATAGCCCAGAACCAATTCTAATGGCTAGCGACTAAAATTAACAAACTCAATTGACATAATAATTTTGTATAGCGAAGACATACTGAAGCAACAAAATAATGAAAGCTATAATGGACGACTACTACAGATGTTGTTCAGTAACCAATAAGTGTGTCTCGATGAAGTCATATCGCCTTTAGAGTTCAGGTTTCAAATCTAAACATTTCTTGCTCAACAATGATAACGGCTAAAAGGACCAAAAAACTATATAATCTGCTGACTTATAACCATATTTACCACAAATTGTTGAGCGTCAGGCCATGACTGCCCAGAGAAGTGTTTGATGGCAACTATCTTGTTGCTCCTAAGCTTCCCTCTATAGACAACGTTGGGGCTTTCTCTCCATTTTCAGAAATTATTAATTCACTGCTAAAGCCATTTGTTGCTGCTCGGTGTTCGGCAAGACTAAATTCCTTGAATGCAGGCACTTGATCTTGGTCTACTTGATCCCCATTAGCTTCATCAACAACACAGGCAAATTAAACAAGAGATTGATTAAAGCTAAAGTTATGAACCGCCACAATTACATCGAAATTTTTTGCACATTATACTTAAAAGTGAGAAGCTTAGCTCAGGTACATATACTTGCCCTGTCCTATCTTACCTGCTTGTTTAATGATACAAAAAACAGAAACGAGTGATAACCACATCAATTTTCAGTACTAATTAGAAACCATATATAGAAATAAATATGGCAAAAAAAAAAAGGATAAATCTTGCCTAAAAATCAGTGAATGGAAAAAGAGGCAGCATGACAAGTTAACAAACAATGACTATTCCACTAGATTCATGCATTCAGAAATATACAATTTTGATACAACAAAGCTAGAATCTTTCAAATATTTTACTATACTACAGTTCATGTGCACACTAGTACAAAATGTTTATATATTTTTTACACATCGTAGTCATTCAATATACAGAAAAGACTGTCACTATACAAAACATATACAAATAGACTGCCACTACACACAAAATATACAAAATAGACTGTCACTATACAATTTATATACTAGATTGTCACTATACAAAAATTATACAAAATAGATGTCACTATCAAAAGATATACAAAAAAGACTGTCACTATACAAAATATATACTAAAAAGACTGTCACCATACAAAAATATACAAAATAGATGTCGCTATACAAAATAGACCGTCACTGTACAATTTATATACAATAGACTATCACTATACAAAAAATATACTAAATAGACTGTCACTATATAAAAAATATACAAAATAGAGTATCACTATACAAAAAATATACAAAACGGACTGTCACTATACAAAAAAAAAATATAAAATAGACATTACGGGCTATTAGATGTAATATGTTTGGGCCGGAGGGTCACCTCGTGTCAATGAGGAAAAACATGAGCTGTTAAAATTTTGAGGGGCTATAGAAGGTCATTTTCTCTTTATTGTTATTGTTGTTGTTTAGTTAACCGTGATTGCAGTTTATATAAAGACATTTTATGTATTTGCTGCGTTAATGAAAATACGCGATTTAAAAAGTTTCTACCAAAGGTGCTTTCTAAATCTAAATTACACAAATATGCACCTTCATTTTTTCCAGGCTGGCTATGGAACAAGTTGCCATGGCCGTCTTATGTGAATATTCGGACAAAATCAAAGAGATTGTGCTCTCTGCTACAAGTTGCTCAATCCTATATATGAGTAACAAAGATGAGCGTTATTATATTTATTTCGGCTTAGTTTCGTATGACATAAGAAAAATGGCCATTCATCTTCTTTTATTCAGGTAAATGTAAAATAAATGTGAATTTAAGTTATATATAGTAATATTGTAAAAGTTATTTCACACAGTAACTATATTTTAATATGTTCTGTCATGTTTTATCGTTTGATTATAGATTTAGTCACATGCAACTATCGTTTAAATACCTAATTTTACAAATATTTATTTACAATGTGCATTGAATTTACAATAAACAATGTTCAAGCGATGATATATTCATCAGTTAGCAACACGTGACACATATAAATAGAAGTCAAACTTATAAGTTTTTCTCTTTGAAATTAATTGCTGTATTATATTATCGGAGTAGTAAAGAAAGAAAATATTGGAACAAAAGTAAAGTTATTTTAGTATGATCTATAAGTTATATGTTCGAGTCACAGAATCATGAGTCACTAAGATGTGTATCAGAATAGGTTGCGTACATCATACTCTTTTGAGGTGGCGGCCTTTCCCTTGACCTTACATATGTGAGCACAAAATCATTATGCATCGAGCTGTGTTTAGTAATAAAGAAAGGAAAAACAATGCTCTTAGCATCTACTGTTAAACTTTATCCCGTGCATATATAAAGAAGCACATACATTAAACAAAGTGGAAACTATAGAAAGAGACATCCATTATTATTCGGCAAATTCAATACATCACCCCTAGACTTCCAAATTGACAACTCCCTCTCCTCTTTAGTACTTAAACTTCTATATCATGACACAAACATACTCTGCTTCTTCTCGTGCAATTTTCACTTTAAAGTTCCCTTCTCTTTTCTTCATTTGCGTGTGATTTCTTTTCCCTCTTTCTCTTCTCTGGCTAAGCCATTTAACTCTCTTTCTCGTTCACTACCATTTTATTTTCCTTTCTCTTGATCTCTTTTCATCTTCTTCCTCATTTTTATCAAGCCTTGGACATTTAATACCTTGTTTTAAATTTTCAGAGTAATTAGCAATAATGTTGCCTCATGATCAAGAGAATAACATGAATAGTGGTTCGAGTAACGTTCTTGTACGTACCCGAATGGAGAGCATTTCACTTCAAGTTGAACCAACTGGTCCAACAAGTAATGTTAGCCCTCGTGTAAATGATGAAGTCCCAGATCATCAACAACAACCAAACCATGCTAAGTTATCAGTTCTTCGTGAATCATTACGACCTGTGACACTTAAGGTGCTACCATTTAGTCCGTTGTTTTTATTAAATTATACTTCTATATATACTGACAGTGTAACAGAACCGGTTATTATTGTTCTCGTTTGACCTAAAAGTTCAATGTCATGTTTCATCGTTGCTATCGATTATAAAGTTTGTAATTCATAATTTATTTTGAATTTTATATTTGCAGTTTGAAGATGTTTCATACACAATAAAGTTGGAAAGCAACAAGGGAGGATGTTTTTCTTCACCTCAACCAAAGCAAACTCGCATGGTACTCCAAGGTGTGACAGGAATAGTTAAACCTGGTGAACTCCTAGCCATGCTTGGTCCATCTGGAAGTGGCAAAACAACTCTCCTAACAGCTTTATCAGGAAGACTGCCTGGGAAATTCTCCGGTACCATAACATACAATGGACAACAATTTTCGAGCTCAATGAAACGAAAAATTGGCTTCGTTACACAAGATGATGTGCTATATCCTCATTTAACTGTCCTAGAGACACTAACATATGCTGCTTTATTAAGGTTGCCTAATAAGCTAACAAATCAAGAGAAAACAGAGCAGGCAGAGTTGGTTATCATGGAATTAGGATTAACAAGGTGTAGAAATAGTATGATTGGTGGCCAATTATTTAGAGGAATTTCAGGGGGAGAAAGAAAGAGAGTTAGTATTGGACAAGAAATGCTAGTAAATCCAAGCTTATTGTTGCTTGATGAGCCTACTTCTGGGCTCGACTCGACCACGGCTCAACGTATCGTGGCAACGTTACGTTGGTTGGCTCGAGGTGGTCGGACCGTTATTACAACTATACATCAACCTTCGAGCAGGTTGTTCAGAATGTTTGACAAGATTATTGTGTTAACCGAAGGTTGTCCAATTTATAGTGGAAAGAGCAGCCATGTTATGGAGTATTTTACATCTATTGGTTATGCTCCTGGATTCAACTTCATGAACCCTGCTGATTTTCTGCTTGATCTTGCTAATGGTATGTAAATTTCCTTTTTGTTACTACTTCTTTTGAGTATTCCATTTGTTTATTAGTGTAGAAACTACTATTTCAAGTGTATTCACCAAAATAGGTAGAAATCATATAATTTCTCCATAATTTATTTGGCCTACACTGTAGTGGTGTGGATATCCAGAATACTCCATAATTTATTTTGTGTGAGCTTTTCCCTAATGGAAGTAAATCAGGATACAAGCTCATATAGGGCTATCCTTTGGAGACATCCAATAAAATTGGAACGACACAGCGAAAGGTTAATCTCATATATGGCTAAGTACCAGAACCCGATGTGTTGCTGTACGTCAAAAAAAAAAAAAAAAAAAAAAAAGAAGAAAAAGAAACCAAGCCCAAAACTAGGTCATGTCAGGAAAAATTACTTAAGTTTTTCCTTATATGGTAAATCTAATCTAGAATCGTTTCCTACAGTTAAATTGGCACTTTTGTTTTCAGTGAGTTGTTATCTACTCAAATATTGTGTCACTACATACTTTTTATTTTCTGTACATGTTTCTTTTCTTTTTCTTCTTCTTTATTATTTTTGTTTCTATTATTTCAGGCCAAAGAAACACATAAAAGAAAAAGAAAATCTAAACTAAGAAAAAAGTCGAACATGTTATTGAGATTTGACTTGACAAAAATTGCAGCCAATTCTGAGCTTTCTGTGTATATTTGTACACACTCAGTACATGTTTAATGGGCCATATCATTCCCTAGCCTCCGGTAAATATTTTTGCCTAGGCAGGATTGTCTTTAATTTCTCCCGATCCTTTGTTTCTTAAATTTCAAGATTGTGATATCTTACATGGTTACATTAATTTAGCTAATTAATTATCCCAGTCAAAAGTGAAACAATTAGTATCTAATCATATTATAGTTTTATCCTTTAGCCCTTTAATTAAGGATGTCCTATCATTTTCTTTTTAACCTTTTCTCGGTCCCATTGTCCTTTGTCGTCAAGTGAAAAAAATCTCCTTAAAAACAAGTTAAATATTCGCAAATTACTACTTATAAGAGTGCCAGTAGATACTTGTTTGTCATGTGCATATATATAATATAGTTAACAGTACAAGATTGTCCTTTTATGACTTGTCAAATTTTGCACCTTCTATTAATCTTAATCCTACTAATTTTAACTCAAAAAATGTTGCAGGTATTACCCCTGATACAAGGCACGATGATCAACATGAACTTTTGGTGAAACCAGATCAATCTGATAATCAAAATGCAACCAAGCAGTCCTTGATTACCTCTTATAGAAAGAATATTCATCCGTCTTTGAAAGAGGACTTGAACCACCGTTCCAAGCACTCAATCCACACAGGAGGGCGATCACCATCTAGAAGTATGCGAAAATTAAATCATATACTGTCAATCCGAAGAGTTTTTACACTATCAGTATATTTGACACTTGAAACATCCGCTGTTTTTTTGTACAATACTAACGCGAATCATGTAATTTGTCAGGCCCTGAAGATCAATGGACGACAAGTTGGTGGTTGCAATTTAAAGTATTGCTTGGTAGAGGACTTAAAGAACGAAAGCATGAGGCCTACTCAGGACTAAGAATTTTCCAAGTCATGTCTGTTGCATTTCTGTCCGGACTCCTCTGGTGGCATTGTGATACTAACCATATAATGGATCAGGTCATTTTTCCTTCTCTTGGATATATAAAACTTCTACATAAAATTTCTCAAGCTCTTCTATATCGGCAAGGAATTTTTTATTTTTTTTGGCTAAATTTTATTTAACCAAGTAAGCAATACACTCAAAATTGGACTACTCCTCATTCTAATTGCTTTCTTACAAGTTAGCAAAAAAGGTTCCTAACTAGGTGGTGTCCAACAGGTGGGATTACTATTTTTCTTCTCAATATTCTGGGGATTCTTTCCTCTGTTCAATGCCATATTTGCATTCCCACAAGAGAGGCCAATGCTTATAAGGGAGCGCTCATCTGGCATGTATCGCCTTTCGTCTTACTACTTTGCGCGAACCGTGGGTGATTTACCAATGGAGCTAGTACTTCCAACAATCTTTGTGACAGTAACATATTGGATGGGTGGCCTAAAGCCTTCATTTCTCACTTTTGTGCTAACCCTTTTGATCATCCTATTGAATGTACTAGTTTCTCAAGGACTTGGCCTAGCACTTGGCGCGATACTAATGGATGTGAAACAAGCCACAACATTATCCTCTGTCCTAATGCTTGTGTTTTTACTAGCCAGTGGATACTACATTCAACACATTCCTATTTTCATTAATTGGTTGAAGTACATCTCATTCAGCCACTACTGTTACAAACTTCTCCTTGGTGTTCAATATTCAAGAAATGAGCTTTATGAGTGTGGAATTGGCAAATATTGTGAAGTAATGGAATTTCCAGCTATTAAGGTTCTTGGCATTGATAATTTGGTGTTGGATGTGGTGGCTTTGGTTGTTATGTTGGTGGTATATAGGCTTTTGGCTTATGTTGCTTTGAGGTTGTGGCATCAATAACTATAGGAGGTGAGACTTTAGGACAAGATTTGTATTAATTTCTTCAAGTTAAATAAACTGATTTGAGATATTCCAGATATTAGGAATTAAGTAAGTAACCTTTACAAGATAATCTGTTATGAAATGTAAATTATACTATCTACTTATTGTTCTACCAACAATTTTTTTGTAGTCGAATGTTTCTCAAAAAAGGTCTTTGTTGCTATTATGTTTATTGATTTAAAAGAATTTCAATCGTATTATTATGTCCCTAATTGATGTGATAGAAAGTATCTTATTCTTGATGACATGAGTGTCTTCTTAGAAAGTTGAGAAAAGAAGAATTACAATATCATATTTCTATGGTACATTATTTCACATCAAGCAAGGATTGCCACAATATTTTTATTACAGCAGGCTTAATTAACTCTTTCATGGAACATTGAAGATATTGGAAGATAAAGGTGATTTGAACAATATCTTCTTTTAGTTCCAAATTGTTTAGGTAGTGCAATACAGTGCATTTTCGTACAATGTGTTTTCTGCTGCTTACTAAAGTTATTAAGTAAAGATCTCAGTTATAGGTGGCAAAATAAGTCCATGGGAATTACACCCCCCCCCCCCCCCCC